>JAWRYS010000134.1:0-19968 GCA_034769895.1 Magicicada septendecula
CGAGCCCGATGAGGGCGTGCTAACGATCGCGGAGTTGCAAGACTGGATGGAAGATCTCCTGCCCAAACTAGTTGCTGCGCGCGACCTGAACTCTCTGGTCGTCACAATCATGACCTCCCTTACGTCCTTGTTGCTCGCCCGTAATGGCTAGGCCTCTCACACTCGTTGCTTGGAACGCAAATGGCGTAGCCGGGCGGCGAGCTGAGCTGGCCTGCTTCGCGAGCGAGTATGACGCGGACGTAGTCCTCCTCTCTGAAACCCACCTGCGTCCCAAACATCGATTTAACCTACCAGCTTACGCTACTTATCGTACGGACCGCCCAGTGCCACTCACCCGAGCCGCATCTGGCGGCACAGCCATTCTCATCCACAGGCGATTATCTCACCGACCTCTACCTACCCCCCCGACAACCCACATCGAAGCGACTGCGGTCGCAATCAGCGTAGCGGGAACCGAGCTTCGGCTGGTCTCCGTCTACAACAAACCTGGCCTGGTGCCAAACCCCCAGGAGCTTGACGCGCTCCTTAACCATG
Organism: Magicicada septendecula; assembly: GCA_034769895.1. Classification (NCBI taxonomy): domain Eukaryota; kingdom Metazoa; phylum Arthropoda; class Insecta; order Hemiptera; family Cicadidae; genus Magicicada; species Magicicada septendecula. Next base: position 535 of record JAWRYS010000134.1, read on the forward strand.
ATCTGCCTACCATTGCAGTCGGAGACATGAACTGCAAAGACCCGTCTTGGAATAGTCGCTTGACTAATCAAAGCGGTCGTGCTCTCGCCCAATACGCCTCGACCAGGCCTGACGTCCTCGTCATCGGCCCGGCCGAACCGACATACATCCCCGCCAACCCTGCCAACCAGCCAGACGTTCTCGACATAGTTCTTGTCAAGGACGCTGTCGGCCCCATCCTGGTCGAGGCCATCTCAGCCCTATCGTCCGACCACAACCCGCCGGTTGTGACGCTCCGACGAACAAGCGACTCCCCGCCTGCCCGTCCTAGTAAGAGAGTCAACTGGCGCTCTTACCACGACGAGCTGTGCCGTAGGTTCCCATCAGCCCCCGAGGCCCCAGCGCCCTTTCGAAGGGAGCTGGACCGCCAAGTCACGCATCTCCATGACACTCTTACCCGCTGCATGGATACCCACTCTTACACTGTCCCAGCACATCGTAGGAAGTCTCAACTCCCTGCCGAAGTCCAAGAAGCCGTCAGCCAGCGGCGGCGCCTTCGCCGCTGCTGGCAAAACACTCGCGATCCCGCTGTCAAGCGGCAGTATCGCCGACAGTCTGATTACGTAAAGCAACTCCTGCTTGATGTCAATCAGCATAGCTGGGACACCTATCTTGAATCCCTGGAAGTCGACCACGCCTCCGTCTGGCAGGCCACTGGTCGCCTCCTTGGCGAAAAGAGGACTCGCCACCCCCTTGACTCCCCGACGGGTGTTGTTCATTCACCGGAGCGCAAGGCTGAGGTCTTCGCTAACTCCGTTGAGGGACAATTTACCCCTCACAGAGGCGTCTTCGACGCGGACCACATGGCTCGCGTCGAGGACTTCCTCGAAAACTATCTCGCCCAACCTTTGACGGATCCCCCACCCCCCTTTGAAAAAGCCGATCTCGTCCATGCTATCGCACGGCTAAATCCTAAACGGCCCTGCGGCCCGGACAGAATAGGAGCGACCGCCCTAAAGAATGCCCCATCAGTTGTCACTGACCACATCCTGGACGTGTTCAACTCATGTCTCCGCCTCAATTACTTCCCTCGCCTGTGGAAAAACGCAAGGGTAATCATGATCCCTAAACCCGGGAAATCTCGCATGTTCTCTGAAAATTATCGCCCCATCTCACTACTGCCCGTGTTATCGAAGGTGTTCGAGCGCCTCCTGCACGCCCGTGTTGTACCGCCTGCTTGATGGGTTCATCCGCAGCGAGCAGTATGGGTTTCGCAGGGAGCATTCGACCACCCTACAACTAGTCCGCGTCGTTACCCAGTTCTCTGACGCTGCAAACAAAAAGCTGCACACCGCAGCCGTCCTCTTGGACGTTAGTAAGGCCTTCGACCGTGTCTGGCACTAAGGTCTGCTCTATAAACTGGCACACACGCCCCTTCCCGCATCTACTGTGAGACTGTTCTGGTCGTATCTCCGCGGCCGGACTTTTCACATTAGCGTAGATGGAGCGGTCTCCTCTGACCGCCACATAGACGCTGGCGTTCCCCAAGGATCAGTCCTCGGCCCCGTTCTGTACCTCGTGTACACGAACGACTTGCCCGTATATCCCAACGTCACTCTTTCCCTTTTTGCTGACGATGCCATGTATCACTACAGCTCGCAGAACCCTGGTTTTGCTAGCACAGTGATACAACGCCAACTCGACCTTCTGCCTCCCTGGCTACGTAAGTGGCGCGTGGCGATCAACGCGGAGAAATCCGAAGCGATCTGCATCACGCGCAAGCGGACCGCATGCCAGCCCCTCACCCTAGATGGGAACCCTATCGCTTGGAAGAAGTCGGTGAAGTACTTGGGAGTGTCTATTGACAGTCGACTAAGCTTCGCCGGCCACGTCCAAACCAAACTCCGACAAGCCCGTGGCGTCAGAGCCAAAATCTTTCCCCTCATCTCGCGCAGAAGTCCCCTCTCACTGCGCACTAAACTCACCCTGTATCTCCTGCTTATCAGGACAGTATTCACCTACGCAGCCCCAGCGTGGTGGCCCCTCTTATCTGCCACAACGAAGCGTAAGCTGGAACAGTTCCAAAACAGTTCCGTCCGTATCCTCTCCAACTCGCCCTGGTTTGTTTGTAACAGAGCTATCAGGACGGGCCTCCGTCTGCAAACGGTGGAAGAGTTTGTCTTCAGACTCTCTGTGGGCCTCTTCTTCCGGGCTGCAGACTCCCGATACCCCCACCTCCGTGACCTGGCCAGGGACGAAGGTCCCCCTTGCCACGTAGTCAAGAGACCCCGCACTCTGCTGGACGACCCCCCATAGTCTCCTACATAGGGCCCTTCTCCTGAGGGAGTCAACACCATACCGCAAGTACCCTACCTCAAACAGAACGCCTACCACACCATAGATGTAGCATTACCTCTCACTCTGCCCTGGTCGTTTGCGGCCTCGGCGGGGTTGTCTTATGTTAGTTGTGCAAGTGCCTTCTTTCATCAGGCGCCCGCCCCGGATACGCAGCGGGCCTGTGCTGATCACCGCTATGCGGACAGTGGGGCCACGTCGGAGGCAGCAGCGCTGGCCAACCGGTACTCATATGTCCCGGGAGGTTTCTCCGCTATGACTCGGACGCGTCACCGCTGGCTTCAGGGCCCAAACTCTACCAGACTTTGGCTAGGCTGAGCACCAAAATTGTGAGATCCTCTCCCCTACCCAACTGCAAAAGGAGCACACCATCCCACCCACTTGACCTTGTTTTTCCACAGTCCTTGAGAGAGCCCGACCTACTTGCAGTCATCGGAGGAGTCACTCCGGGCACTGCTACCATGCAGGGGCCTTGAGCCCCGTCCCCTCATTAGCTACGAGCTACGGACGTTCTTCATTCTGAGATCAGCCTGCGAACGAGAAGGTCGTTTCTACCTGCCGCTCCGTAAGGGTCGACGAATCTACTCTGCATAGTGAAGTGAGTGTATAGTGCCGTAGAGTGTATCTGTTCGGTTTCGACCCTACAATACACTATCCGTGTGTGTGTTCACTGTAAGTTACGAAGTCAACCAGGTATTTATACTTATTAATTAACGTTTACCAAGAACGATTGAGTGCTGTGAGTGAAAGGAAACTGTCAACCTTTGTCTGCGCAGCTTTGCTGCACAGGCCGAGAGCTCTGTCAGTTGTTTGTTTCAGCGCGTGTCTCAGATTGGATTGGAATTCGCTTTACACCGCCTGATTTTTACTTTTATACAATCCAGTAAATACTATCACACACACAATACATTTTTCGTTGTCTCCGCTCGGACTTCTAGTCCTGTGGCACCCACACACATTTTACATTTACAGCATCACTGTTTCAACAATTGTAGCCATAATTTATTCACCCCTACACTTCCCGTAATTACTACCCGCCCTGTGTAATTCTTACCTGGCCCCTGTGGCATACACGCTACATAACACACATTAACTCCACTCATTCCGAACTGTAATATTACCAATATAAACACCCCTATATACAGTACGCTCTACACACACAACATTTGCTGCCAAGACTCCCACAGTAGCATAAGCAGTCAGCTCGTACTACCTATTTGTTTATTTGTACATCAAGTGTAATAACACACAGCTCAATAACTAATTTAATAATAACCCAAACACGTACATTTGTAATTTCCACAGTAACATAAGCCGCTAGTTCTTATTAACTATTTGTTTATTTGTCTATCAAGTGTAATAACACACAGTTCAATACATATTTTAATTATAACCCACTAACGTACATTCGTAATAACGAACTTTTCTCTTAGTCTTTGTGCCGCCAATCTCCCCCTTGTAACCGTCAAAAACCCCGCACGCCTCACTCCCTCCTCAGCCGACCGCTTGGCATCTTAGTTGCCTAGCTGTCGCTCCCCCTCGCCCCTCACCCACACCTCCACGCAACAGCTGCACACGACCGTTAGACAGAGTTCATTTACGCTCTCTCTCCTACACGTATAATCCACACTCTTCTCACTCGCACGCATACACTTCATACATACCGCTACCCACACAACCGCCACACGCTTTCTTTGTTTACTGATTTGTATCTGCGCTCTCACTCCTACTCGCATACCCCTCTCCCTCGCACACGCGCGCTGACTGTACTTGTGCACAGCGCTGCCTGTACATTCCCCCTTACACCAGCTGCCAGCTCTTTCTCACTTGCACACACACAAACCTCCTTTTCTCTCTCTCTCTCATTGACACAACCGCACACCTCGTTATTAACTTAACAAGGCTGCCTCCCTCACTTTACGCTCTCTTTACACAAACACTCATTGTTACTTAACCGCATTACTTCTACTCTCCCCTTCTTCAGACTCACTTTCCTTCTCTGACCCACTAACGCGCTACCGCCTCGACACAGCTGTCCTTACAAATTCATACGCACGCGCCTCTACCTTTTCATTCTAAATACCTAACTACACTTACTGCCTGTATCCTACTCGACACATTGCCGGCCTAATACTTTTATTCCCTTCTCTCTGATTACTGATTAATTTCATAAATTTTAACTTTAATTATTATTTCTGCACATTCTACTTTGCATACTTCCCTGACTGATAACCTCGCTCAATTGTCTTTTCACCATGACCCGACGCAAACCCCGGCCGCCCGCTACCACCCAAAAACATCCTCCTGATCGCTCGCCGTCCCCTGCTTCCTCACTCGCCTCTTCAGCCTCATCAATTTCAATACCCACTACTCGCTCTCGTAAAAGGCAAGCTACGCCCAAACCGACCTCACCACTCCCCCCTCACCACAATCGCCATCACCCTCCACCTCAGCCCCCCTTAGCAAGCGCCAACCTACCCCTACTAATACCCAACCCCCCCGCCTCCACAATCCCAAACTTTATTAATCCTGAAGCACACAAAGAATCCCAATAACCCTATCTTCCTCTCCAACCTCATCAAAACCCATTGCCCGAAACTTCGGCTCCCCCGCAACTTCTTTTCCCCCCAAAACGCTATTACCACCCTGCAATTCTCCTCCCTCACAGACCCTGCGGAAAAAGGGCGCAAAGTTTACATGGGGGGAAAACCAACAGAAGGCTTTCGCTACATTAAAGGAAGCCATCATCTCCCCACCGGTGTTGCGGATGCCCGACTTTTCGAAGCCGTTCATACTGCAGACGGACGCGAGTTCGGTTGCGCTCGGGGCGGTTCTCTCCCAAGTTATAGACGACGCTAGGCAGCCTGTGGCTTTTATCTCCCGGACGTTGACCCAGCAAGAACGTAAATCATCCGTTTATGAGCTAGAATGTTTAGCTGTTGTGTACGCTCTAGACAAGTTCAGGCGTTTCCTGGAACATGCTGAGTTCCTGCTCGAGACCGATAATCAGGCTCTCTCATGGCTTCTGGCTCATCCCCGGCAACTGGGTAAAATTGGTAGATGGGTGGTGAAAATCTCATCATTTAAGTTCACCGTGCAACACATCAGGGGATCTCAGAATGTGGTTGCAGATGCCTTGTCCCGCATGTTTTCCCAACCCAGTGATGCCCAAGCTGAGCAACCCTGTTCCGTTCTTCTAGATTTTCCATTAGCCTTCACTGATGTGTTACCCCATCAGTTAAACGACGAAGTGCTGGGTCCAGTCATCCAAAATATCAAGGAGGGTAACGTACAGGCCCCTTATTTCTTGTCCAAGGGAGTCCTCTGTTGTCGAGAGAGAAAAGGACGAGCACCTAAAATCGTGCTGCCTAGCAAATTAGTGCCCATGGTCTTCAGCTATTACCATGATTCCCCAGTCGGAGGCCACAAGGGAATTTCGAAGACCATTTCCAGTATTAGGAAACATTTTATCTGGAAGGGCATGGATAGAGACATCGCGACAAGGGTTAAGAGCTGTCATCTTTGTGGCTTGAGCAAGCCTGCCCAGAACACCAAACTAGGGTTGTTATCATCTGAGGTGGCGAACAGACCAATGGAAAAGTTGTTTATTGACTACGTGGGGCCGTTCCCCCGTAGCAAGTCAGGTAATGCTTACCTGCTTGTTTGTGTAGATGCTTTTTCAAAGTTTGCCTGGCTACTGCCCTTACGGCAGGCAACCGCTCGTTTGACCATCAACGCTCTACAGAACCATGTATTTCAGCATTTCGGTCTTCCGACCATCATTGTTTCGGACAATGGCCCGCAATTTATTTCGAGTGAATTCAGGCGTATGTGTTTCGCCAGTGGCATCAAACACGTAACCACTTCCCCTTATTACCCACAACCGTCCCATGCGGAGAGATTCAATCGGAATCTCCGGTCCGCCTTGATTGCTTATCATGCTGAGCAACAAACCACCTGGGATCAGAATTTGAAGTGGTTACAATTAGCTTTCAACACGGCCAGACACGATAGTCATCAGGCCGTGCCCTTTGAAATTCTGTTTGGATTCTCGCCCGCACTCCCGTTGACCAACCTGTGGGATATCGAAGATCTTCTGCCGCGGGAGCCCAATAATAAAACTGCGGAGAGATGGAAAGTGGCTCGGAAGAATTTGCTGCGAGCGCACGAGCGGGTCCGTCGGCGTTATAATCAGGGGGCGTATTCCAAACCCCTTCCGGATTGGTGACTGGGTCTATTGCCAAAGCCACCCACTCAGCTCAGCCGCTGACAAACGTGCTGCGAAGCTATGCTACCGTTGGTCGGGGCCATACCGTATCCTAGGATTCACGTCACCGGTGACGGCCCGGCTGGGCGTACCGGGAGACAAACAAAAAATGGTGATAAGCCACATTTCCAAACTGAAACGTTGTCGAGGGCTATCGAAAACGTTCGAAGAGGGTTAGTCCCCGTAAAGATAGGACGGATGTCCTTGTTTAAGGTGGAAGTCGTGTTCTGGCGTAGGGGGCGAGCCTCAGGAGGTCGGAAGATCCACGCGTGAAAGAATCTTTCTTTAGTCTTTTGCTGTCTCTCTCTTGTGCTGTATGCGGACCCTGATCAGGTCAGCAGGCAGCACCCGCACACTTACATAATACATATCTTCTTTCGTCTCTTTCGTTTTCCTTCTGAGAACCACTCCTGAGAGCAAGCTCTGCTGAGCCAACCTAACCACGACGTCCACCGGTTTGTTTTGAGGAGAGGTACACTGCAGGGTACCCTCCTGGCATTTAACGTTGGGGCAACTGTGTTGCCCTTTTGGGGTGAGGGTGTGCTGAGTCACGAAGATTCAGCCAGATTTCTGTAATTGACGATTGGAGAGTGGGCTGATCTCTAGCGGAAAGACGGCGCGAAACGACTGAATATACGACCTGTAGTTATAGGCAGTACGGAATTACAATGCGGTAATTAGTGCTGCACCCTACCCGTGAACATATGCCCTACCGATCTCTAGTCTACACTGCGTGATCGGTGTCGGCACCTGCCGCCTGTCCGCGGTATGAAAACTCCAGGTGCTGCTTTCTGGCGAGAGGTACCTTACGCAAACGGGGAAGAAGGAGCTGATACTTCTTTTTAAGTGGTCTCACCAAATAACTCCGTGGCTGATGGTCGACGCCATTTTCTCTCCGGTAGAGAGATGAATATTTCAACACTTTCAGTTCTTCCAACTATGTTAGGCTAACAGATCTAAACGGCTGCGGTAAGTCTCGATTACTTTCATATTAATTAACTATAATGTTTCACTGGAGAAAACTGTTTTTTTAGTAAGCCTAAGTAAGTTGATTCTGTTCACCTGTTGCAACCATGCCTTGTGCAATACGCAATTTGTTGGTAGTTTTTAAAACCTTATAAAACTATATTCATTTAAGTGTCAGAATTTCGGCACTAAAAAGTAAAGTATATTGAATACAAAAAATTTAAGTTTAGAATTTATCTAACATCGATGTAACGAGATTCATGTTACGCTAATATAGGTTATTGCAATGCGTAGTTGGTTTAAATACCATACAAGTTTTACTACAATTAACAGTAAAACTTTATTAATATCTGGTAACTTACTCAGGCACGTTTTGAAAGAAAATAATGTCCAATTCATATTATTTTCTGTAGTAAAAACTATGAATTTGAAACAACCTCTTAACCACGTGGTATCTACATATTCACACTAAATATAAAGTTTATGAGATGGTACAAAGCCATAATTAATTGTCAAATTGCAAACAAGGTAACTCACATTAGGTGAAGTTAATATTATGAAGAATTACTGTTATAAAGATTTTCAAATAAGGCATGTTGGCCATATAAATTTTATCAAGTTTAATTAAGTAGCTCAATAGCGGTGTTGACTTTATATATGTATTTTGGAGGGTGTGCAAACTTTAGTGGGGCATTGTGCTGTGTTCTCTGACTAAAAAATATAATGGTGTAATTAGGGTTCACCGATATAGACGAGAAAAAGACCTACTACATGGCTGAACTATGAACATCATAAGCTCTCATCTTCGATACCGGAGGGATTTGGATGACCACACCAACACCTAAAATGTCGGCCACGAGATTGTCACCTCAATAAAAACCCTTCATGGATGAAATCAGGTGATACAAAACCAATTATTAATTACACACATAGTCAACACTCAATCATACCCAGTGACCAGTTATATATATCTATCAACTACAACATTTCAAGTTTTAAACATTTATTTAGATCCCCAATTGATGGGACAGTTAGTGTGTGGACTGGGTGCTAAATTAATTGTAAATTTCAGTGTATTTCTGGTAAAATTGTCAGCTCAGAGACTGGCATGCATAACACAGTTCACATTCAGCATAGATTTTCCATTTATTTCATTATACGGGTTTCTTTACAGATTTTAAGTCATTCAAAGCGTGGCATGCTTTTGCAAAATCTATCAAGCAGGCGGCAGCTTTTCCTATCGATATTTATCACCAGGGGAAGCTTCTCCGCATCAAAACTAGGACTCCCGACGAATTTCGTTTCGTCCAGAAAACACTCATAGACTCCAACGTTCAATTCCTCACCTTTGGTCTCCCTCAGGAGAAAGAAATCAAAGTAACTATCCGTGGCATCCCCCACGATGTAGCCCCGACTGACATTATCGAGGAGTTGGAGAGCCTTGGCTTCACTCCAACCTCCTGCATTCCACTCGTTGACCGCCAAAAACGGAAGGTCAACGTCTTTTTTATCAAGCTCAAGAAGGTAGGAGACTACCAACTCATCTACTCCCTCCGAGAGCTTTTATGCCTCCGGATTGAGGTCTCCAGGTATAACACCCCCACCGGCCCTCCGCAGTGTTACAACTGCCAGAGGTACGGCCACGCCTCTTACAACTGCCACATGGCTCCCCGTTGCGTACGCTGCGGCGAAGGTCATCCTAAGGGCGCTTGCACGAAGGACCCTAACGCCGACGCAAAGTGCGCTAACTGCGACAAGAACCATCCAGCCAACTGGAGAGGCTGCGAATACTATCAATCTGCCCTTGAGCGGAAGCAGGAGATGGACGAGATCCGGCACCGCAATCAGACCCGGCCTCAGCGCCAAACCAAAGTCCAGCAGACCGCCACTCCGGCGGCTGCCCCAGCCCGCCAACTGCCCGTCCAACCTCGTCGTCCCAGTGACGACCCACACCCTGCTACTACTACGGAGCCTCCCTCCACCGCCAAGTCATTCGCGGCAGCCGTCGCATCTAAACCCGCATCCGCGCCTCACCGCGCGAAGGCTCCGAAGCCCAAACAGAAACCCCCAGCTGCTAAAGCTCCTTCTACAAAAAAACCTACCACCGCTCAGCAACTACCATCGGTCCAACCACCTAAGCCCGAGGCAGCCCCAGAAACCTCGAAGCCAGCTCCCCAGCTAGTCCGCCGCCCCGCGGCCGTGAGCGAGCCCGATGAGGGCGTGCTAACGATCGCGGAGTTGCAAGACTGGATGGAAGATCTCCTGCCCAAACTAGTTGCTGCGCGCGACCTGAACTCTCTGGTCGTCACAATCATGACCTCCCTTACGTCCTTGTTGCTCGCCCGTAATGGCTAGGCCTCTCACACTCGTTGCTTGGAACGCAAATGGCGTAGCCGGGCGGCGAGCTGAGCTGGCCTGCTTCGCGAGCGAGTATGACGCGGACGTAGTCCTCCTCTCTGAAACCCACCTGCGTCCCAAACATCGATTTAACCTACCAGCTTACGCTACTTATCGTACGGACCGCCCAGTGCCACTCACCCGAGCCGCATCTGGCGGCACAGCCATTCTCATCCACAGGCGATTATCTCACCGACCTCTACCTACCCCCCCGACAACCCACATCGAAGCGACTGCGGTCGCAATCAGCGTAGCGGGAACCGAGCTTCGGCTGGTCTCCGTCTACAACAAACCTGGCCTGGTGCCAAACCCCCAGGAGCTTGACGCGCTCCTTAACCATGATCTGCCTACCATTGCAGTCGGAGACATGAACTGCAAAGACCCGTCTTGGAATAGTCGCTTGACTAATCAAAGCGGTCGTGCTCTCGCCCAATACGCCTCGACCAGGCCTGACGTCCTCGTCATCGGCCCGGCCGAACCGACATACATCCCCGCCAACCCTGCCAACCAGCCAGACGTTCTCGACATAGTTCTTGTCAAGGACGCTGTCGGCCCCATCCTGGTCGAGGCCATCTCAGCCCTATCGTCCGACCACAACCCGCCGGTTGTGACGCTCCGACGAACAAGCGACTCCCCGCCTGCCCGTCCTAGTAAGAGAGTCAACTGGCGCTCTTACCACGACGAGCTGTGCCGTAGGTTCCCATCAGCCCCCGAGGCCCCAGCGCCCTTTCGAAGGGAGCTGGACCGCCAAGTCACGCATCTCCATGACACTCTTACCCGCTGCATGGATACCCACTCTTACACTGTCCCAGCACATCGTAGGAAGTCTCAACTCCCTGCCGAAGTCCAAGAAGCCGTCAGCCAGCGGCGGCGCCTTCGCCGCTGCTGGCAAAACACTCGCGATCCCGCTGTCAAGCGGCAGTATCGCCGACAGTCTGATTACGTAAAGCAACTCCTGCTTGATGTCAATCAGCATAGCTGGGACACCTATCTTGAATCCCTGGAAGTCGACCACGCCTCCGTCTGGCAGGCCACTGGTCGCCTCCTTGGCGAAAAGAGGACTCGCCACCCCCTTGACTCCCCGACGGGTGTTGTTCATTCACCGGAGCGCAAGGCTGAGGTCTTCGCTAACTCCGTTGAGGGACAATTTACCCCTCACAGAGGCGTCTTCGACGCGGACCACATGGCTCGCGTCGAGGACTTCCTCGAAAACTATCTCGCCCAACCTTTGACGGATCCCCCACCCCCCTTTGAAAAAGCCGATCTCGTCCATGCTATCGCACGGCTAAATCCTAAACGGCCCTGCGGCCCGGACAGAATAGGAGCGACCGCCCTAAAGAATGCCCCATCAGTTGTCACTGACCACATCCTGGACGTGTTCAACTCATGTCTCCGCCTCAATTACTTCCCTCGCCTGTGGAAAAACGCAAGGGTAATCATGATCCCTAAACCCGGGAAATCTCGCATGTTCCCTGAAAATTATCGCCCCATCTCACTACTGCCCGTGTTATCGAAGGTGTTCGAGCGCCTCCTGCACGCCCGTGTTGTACCGCCTGCTTGATGGGTTCATCCGCAGCGAGCAGTATGGGTTTCGCAGGGAGCATTCGACCACCCTACAACTAGTCCGCGTCGTTACCCAGTTCTCTGACGCTGCAAACAAAAAGCTGCACACCGCAGCCGTCCTCTTGGACGTTAGTAAGGCCTTCGACCGTGTCTGGCACTAAGGTCTGCTCTATAAACTGGCACACACGCCCCTTCCCGCATCTACTGTGAGACTGTTCTGGTCGTATCTCCGCGGCCGGACTTTTCACATTAGCGTAGATGGAGCGGTCTCCTCTGACCGCCACATAGACGCTGGCGTTCCCCAAGGATCAGTCCTCGGCCCCGTTCTGTACCTCGTGTACACGAACGACTTGCCCGTATATCCCAACGTCACTCTTTCCCTTTTTGCTGACGATGCCATGTATCACTACAGCTCGCAGAACCCTGGTTTTGCTAGCACAGTGATACAACGCCAACTCGACCTTCTGCCTCCCTGGCTACGTAAGTGGCGCGTGGCGATCAACGCGGAGAAATCCGAAGCGATCTGCATCACGCGCAAGCGGACCGCATGCCAGCCCCTCACCCTAGATGGGAACCCTATCGCTTGGAAGAAGTCGGTGAAGTACTTGGGAGTGTCTATTGACAGTCGACTAAGCTTCGCCGGCCACGTCCAAACCAAACTCCGACAAGCCCGTGGCGTCAGAGCCAAAATCTTTCCCCTCATCTCGCGCAGAAGTCCCCTCTCACTGCGCACTAAACTCACCCTGTATCTCCTGCTTATCAGGACAGTATTCACCTACGCAGCCCCAGCGTGGTGGCCCCTCTTATCTGCCACAACGAAGCGTAAGCTGGAACAGTTCCAAAACAGTTCCGTCCGTATCCTCTCCAACTCGCCCTGGTTTGTTTGTAACAGAGCTATCAGGACGGGCCTCCGTCTGCAAACGGTGGAAGAGTTTGTCTTCAGACTCTCTGTGGGCCTCTTCTTCCGGGCTGCAGACTCCCGATACCCCCACCTCCGTGACCTGGCCAGGGACGAAGGTCCCCCTTGCCACGTAGTCAAGAGACCCCGCACTCTGCTGGACGACCCCCCATAGTCTCCTACATAGGGCCCTTCTCCTGAGGGAGTCAACACCATACCGCAAGTACCCTACCTCAAACAGAACGCCTACCACACCATAGATGTAGCATTACCTCTCACTCTGCCCTGGTCGTTTGCGGCCTCGGCGGGGTTGTCTTATGTTAGTTGTGCAAGTGCCTTCTTTCATCAGGCGCCCGCCCCGGATACGCAGCGGGCCTGTGCTGATCACCGCTATGCGGACAGTGGGGCCACGTCGGAGGCAGCAGCGCTGGCCAACCGGTATTCATATGTCCCGGGAGGTTTCTCCGCTATGACTCGGACGCGTCACCGCTGGCTTCAGGGCCCAAACTCTACCAGACTTTGGCTAGGCTGAGCACCAAAATTGTGAGATCCTCTCCCCTACCCAACTGCAAAAGGAGCACACCATCCCACCCACTTGACCTTGTTTTTCCACAGTCCTTGAGAGAGCCCGACCTACTTGCAGTCATCGGAGGAGTCACTCCGGGCACTGCTACCATGCAGGGGCCTTGAGCCCCGTCCCCTCATTAGCTACGAGCTACGGACGTTCTTCATTCTGAGATCAGCCTGCGAACGAGAAGGTCGTTTCTACCTGCCGCTCCGTAAGGGTCGACGAATCTACTCTGCATAGTGAAGTGAGTGTATAGTGCCGTAGAGTGTATCTGTTCGGTTTCGACCCTACAATACACTATCCGTGTGTGTGTTCACTGTAAGTTACGAAGTCAACCAGGTATTTATACTTATTAATTAACGTTTACCAAGAACGATTGAGTGCTGTGAGTGAAAGGAAACTGTCAACCTTTGTCTGCGCAGCTTTGCTGCACAGGCCGAGAGCTCTGTCAGTTGTTTGTTTCAGCGCGTGTCTCAGATTGGATTGGAATTCGCTTTACACCGCCTGATTTTTACTTTTATACAATCCAGTAAATACTATCACACACACAATACATTTTTCGTTGTCTCCGCTCGGACTTCTAGTCCTGTGGCACCCACACACATTTTACATTTACAGCATCACTGTTTCAACAATTGTAGCCATAATTTATTCACCCCTACACTTCCCGTAATTACTACCCGCCCTGTGTAATTCTTACCTGGCCCCTGTGGCATACACGCTACATAACACACATTAACTCCACTCATTCCGAACTGTAATATTACCAATATAAACACCCCTATATACAGTACGCTCTACACACACAACATTTGCTGCCAAGACTCCCACAGTAGCATAAGCAGTTAGCTCGTACTACCTATTTGTTTATTTGTACATCAAGTGTAATAACACACAGCTCAATAACTAATTTAATAATAACCCAAACACGTACATTTGTAATTTCCACAGTAACATAAGCCGCTAGTTCTTATTAACTATTTGTTTATTTGTCTATCAAGTGTAATAACACACAGTTCAATACATATTTTAATTATAACCCACTAACGTACATTCGTAATAACGAACTTTTCTCTTAGTCTTTGTGCCGCCAATCTCCCCCTTGTAACCGTCAAAAACCCCGCACGCCTCACTCCCTCCTCAGCCGACCGCTTGGCATCTTAGTTGCCTAGCTGTCGCTCCCCCTCGCCCCTCACCCACACCTCCACGCAACAGCTGCACACGACCGTTAGACAGAGTTCATTTACGCTCTCTCTCCTACACGTATAATCCACACTCTTCTCACTCGCACGCATACACTTCATACATACCGCTACCCACACAACCGCCACACGCTTTCTTTGTTTACTGATTTGTATCTGCGCTCTCACTCCTACTCGCATACCCCTCTCCCTCGCACACGCGCGCTGACTGTACTTGTGCACAGCGCTGCCTGTACATTCCCCCTTACACCAGCTGCCAGCTCTTTCTCACTTGCACACACACAAACCTCCTTTTCTCTCTCTCTCTCATTGACACAACCGCACACCTCGTTATTAACTTAACAAGGCTGCCTCCCTCACTTTACGCTCTCTTTACACAAACACTCATTGTTACTTAACCGCATTACTTCTACTCTCCCCTTCTTCAGACTCACTTTCCTTCTCTGACCCACTAACGCGCTACCGCCTCGACACAGCTGTCCTTACAAATTCATACGCACGCGCCTCTACCTTTTCATTCTAAATACCTAACTACACTTACTGCCTGTATCCTACTCGACACATTGCCGGCCTAATACTTTTATTCCCTTCTCTCTGATTACTGATTAATTTCATAAATTTTAACTTTAATTATTATTTCTGCACATTCTACTTTGCATACTTCCCTGACTGATAACCTCGCTCAATTGTCTTTTCACCATGACCCGACGCAAACCCCGGCCGCCCGCTACCACCCAAAAACATCCTCCTGATCGCTCGCCGTCCCCTGCTTCCTCACTCGCCTCTTCAGCCTCATCAATTTCAATACCCACTACTCGCTCTCGTAAAAGGCAAGCTACGCCCAAACCGACCTCACCACTCCCCCCTCACCACAATCGCCATCACCCTCCACCTCAGCCCCCCTTAGCAAGCGCCAACCTACCCCTACTAATACCCAACCCCCCCGCCTCCACAATCCCAAACTTTATTAATCCTGAAGCACACAAAGAATCCCAACAACCCTATCTTCCTCTCCAACCTCATCAAAACCCATTGCCCGAAACTTCGGCTCCCCCGCAACTTCTTTTCCCCCCAAAACGCTATTACCACCCTGCAATTCTCCTCCCTCACAGACCCTGCGGAAAAAGGGCGCAAAGTTTACATGGGGGGAAAACCAACAGAAGGCTTTCGCTACATTAAAGGAAGCCATCATCTCCCCACCGGTGTTGCGGATGCCCGACTTTTCGAAGCCGTTCATACTGCAGACGGACGCGAGTTCGGTTGCGCTCGGGGCGGTTCTCTCCCAAGTTATAGACGACGCTAGGCAGCCTGTGGCTTTTATCTCCCGGACGTTGACCCAGCAAGAACGTAAATCATCCGTTTATGAGCTAGAATGTTTAGCTGTTGTGTACGCTCTAGACAAGTTCAGGCGTTTCCTGGAACATGCTGAGTTCCTGCTCGAGACCGATAATCAGGCTCTCTCATGGCTTCTGGCTCATCCCCGGCAACTGGGTAAAATTGGTAGATGGGTGGTGAAAATCTCATCATTTAAGTTCACCGTGCAACACATCAGGGGATCTCAGAATGTGGTTGCAGATGCCTTGTCCCGCATGTTTTCCCAACCCAGTGATGCCCAAGCTGAGCAACCCTGTTCCGTTCTTCTAGATTTTCCATTAGCCTTCACTGATGTGTTACCCCATCAGTTAAACGACGAAGTGCTGGGTCCAGTCATCCAAAATATCAAGGAGGGTAACGTACAGGCCCCTTATTTCTTGTCCAAGGGAGTCCTCTGTTGTCGAGAGAGAAAAGGACGAGCACCTAAAATCGTGCTGCCTAGCAAATTAGTGCCCATGGTCTTCAGCTATTACCATGATTCCCCAGTCGGAGGCCACAAGGGAATTTCGAAGACCATTTCCAGTATTAGGAAACATTTTATCTGGAAGGGCATGGATAGAGACATCGCGACAAGGGTTAAGAGCTGTCATCTTTGTGGCTTGAGCAAGCCTGCCCAGAACACCAAACTAGGGTTGTTATCATCTGAGGTGGCGAACAGACCAATGGAAAAGTTGTTTATTGACTACGTGGGGCCGTTCCCCCGTAGCAAGTCAGGTAATGCTTACCTGCTTGTTTGTGTAGATGCTTTTTCAAAGTTTGCCTGGCTACTGCCCTTACGGCAGGCAACCGCTCGTTTGACCATCAACGCTCTACAGAACCATGTATTTCAGCATTTCGGTCTTCCGACCATCATTGTTTCGGACAATGGCCCGCAATTTATTTCGAGTGAATTCAGGCGTATGTGTTTCGCCAGTGGCATCAAACACGTAACCACTTCCCCTTATTACCCACAACCGTCCCATGCGGAGAGATTCAATCGGAATCTCCGGTCCGCCTTGATTGCTTATCATGCTGAGCAACAAACCACCTGGGATCAGAATTTGAAGTGGTTACAATTAGCTTTCAACACGGCCAGACACGATAGTCATCAGGCCGTGCCCTTTGAAATTCTGTTTGGATTCTCGCCCGCACTCCCGTTGACCAACCTGTGGGATATCGAAGATCTTCTGCCGCGGGAGCCCAATAATAAAACTGCGGAGAGATGGAAAGTGGCTCGGAAGAATTTGCTGCGAGCGCACGAGCGGGTCCGTCGGCGTTATAATCAGGGGGCGTATTCCAAACCCCTTCCGGATTGGTGACTGGGTCTATTGCCAAAGCCACCCACTCAGCTCAGCCGCTGACAAACGTGCTGCGAAGCTATGCTACCGTTGGTCGGGGCCATACCGTATCCTAGGATTCACGTCACCGGTGACGGCCCGGCTGGGCGTACCGGGAGACAAACAAAAAATGGTGATAAGCCACATTTCCAAACTGAAACGTTGTCGAGGGCTATCGAAAACGTTCGAAGAGGGTTAGTCCCCGTAAAGATAGGACGGATGTCCTTGTTTAAGGTGGAAGTCGTGTTCTGGCGTAGGGGGCGAGCCTCAGGAGGTCGGAAGATCCACGCGTGAAAGAATCTTTCTTTAGTCTTTTGCTGTCTCTCTCTTGTGCTGTATGCGGACCCTGATCAGGTCAGCAGGCAGCACCCGCACACTTACATAATACATATCTTCTTTCGTCTCTTTCGTTTTCCTTCTGAGAACCACTCCTGAGAGCAAGCTCTGCTGAGCCAACCTAACCACGACGTCCACCGGTTTGTTTTGAGGAGAGGTACACTGCAGGGTACCCTCCTGGCATTTAACGTTGGGGCAACTGTGTTGCCCTTTTGGGGTGAGGGTGTGCTGAGTCACGAAGATTCAGCCAGATTTCTGTAATTGACGATTGGAGAGTGGGCTGATCTCTAGCGGAAAGACGGCGCGAAACGACTGAATATACGACCTGTAGTTATAGGCAGTACGGAATTACAATGCGGTAATTAGTGCTGCACCCTACCCGTGAACATATGCCCTACCGATCTCTAGTCTACACTGCGTGATCGGTGTCGGCACCTGCCGCCTGTCCGCGGTATGAAAACTCCAGGTGCTGCTTTCTGGCGAGAGGTACCTTACGCAAACGGGGAAGAAGGAGCTGATACTTCTTTTTAAGTGGTCTCACCAAATAACTCCGTGGCTGATGGTCGACGCCATTTTCTCTCCGGTAGAGAGATGAATATTTCAACACTTTCAGTTCTTCCAACTATGTTAGGCTAACAGATCTAAACGGCTGCGGTAAGTCTCGATTACTTTCATATTAATTAACTATAATGTTTCACTGGAGAAAACTGTTTTTTTAGTAAGCCTAAGTAAGTTGATTCTGTTCACCTGTTGCAACCATGCCTTGTGCAATACGCAATTTGTTGGTAGTTTTTAAAACCTTATAAAACTATATTCATTTAAGTGTCAGAATTTCGGCACTAAAAAGTAAAGTATATTGAATACAAAAAATTTAAGTTTAGAATTTATCTAACATCGATGTAACGAGATTCATGTTACGCTAATATAGGTTATTGCAATGCGTAGTTGGTTTAAATACCATACAAGTTTTACTACAATTAACAGTAAAACTTTATTAATATCTGGTAACTTACTCAGGCACGTTTTGAAAGAAAATAATGTCCAATTCATATTATTTTCTGTAGTAAAAACTATGAATTTGAAACAACCTCTTAACCACGTGGTATCTACATATTCACACTAAATATAAAGTTTATGAGATGGTACAAAGCCATAATTAATTGTCAAATTGCAAACAAGGTAACTCACATTAGGTGAAGTTAATATTATGAAGAATTACTGTTATAAAGATTTTCAAATAAGGCATGTTGGCCATATAAATTTTATCAAGTTTAATTAAGTAGCTCAATAGCGGTGTTGACTTTATATATGTATTTTGGAGGGTGTGCAAACTTTAGTGGGGCATTGTGCTGTGTTCTCTGACTAAAAAATATAATGGTGTAATTAGGGTTCACCGATATAGACGAGAAAAAGACCTACTACATGGCTGAACTATGAACATCATAAGCTCTCATCTTCGATACCGGAGGGATTTGGATGACCACACCAACACCTAAAATGTCGGCCACGAGATTGTCACCTCAATAAAAACCCTTCATGGATGAAATCAGGTGATACAAAACCAATTATTAATTACACACATAGTCAACACTCAATCATACCCAGTGACCAGTTATATATATCTATCAACTACAACATTTCAAGTTTTAAACATTTATTTAGATCCCCAATTGATGGGACAGTTAGTGTGTGGACTGGGTGCTAAATTAATTGTAAATTTCAGTGTATTTCTGGTAAAATTGTCAGCTCAGAGACTGGCATGCATAACACAGTTCACATTCAGCATAGATTTTCCATTTATTTCATTATACGGGTTTCTTTACAGATTTTAAGTCATTCAAAGCGTGGCATGCTTTTGCAAAATCTATCAAGCAGGCGGCAGCTTTTCCTATCGATATTTATCACCAGGGGAAGCTTCTCCGCATCAAAACTAGGACTCCCGACGAATTTCGTTTCGTCCAGAAAACACTCATAGACTCCAACGTTCAATTCCTCACCTTTGGTCTCCCTCAGGAGAAAGAAATCAAAGTAACTATCCGTGGCATCCCCCACGATGTAGCCCCGACTGACATTATCGAGGAGTTGGAGAGCCTTGGCTTCACTCCAACCTCCTGCATTCCACTCGTTGACCGCCAAAAACGGAAGGTCAACGTCTTTTTTATCAAGCTCAAGAAGGTAGGAGACTACCAACTCATCTACTCCCTCCGAGAGCT
>JAWRYS010001455.1:0-57790 GCA_034769895.1 Magicicada septendecula
GTCACGAGATAAATTTATCTGCAAACAGACGAGATACATCTGTCATCGTTGCCGATTTGAATTAAACTAAAACAAAGACTTTCAATTTCCATCAAACGAAAAATTTCCATCAATTTCGTTGCCTAGAAACAAAAAATGTGTTTTAACAATTGCAACAATGAAGTATTAATCTATTACGGGCGGTGTCGATATTAGAAGAAATAAAAAAACTACCAGACATCTGGCCCTTGATCGATTGCTTGAAAATTGTGACACTTTTCTCTAAACTTTTCGGACACCCACCGGAAACCTTCTTCGGTATCAAAAATATTCGACAAGAGATGGTTGTTAGGTATAATCAAACTAAGCTGAGAAATGCAAATACCCCAGCTTAGGGTACGTTTAGCCGACCATCCCTTGTCGAATATTTTTGCTATTGAAAAAGGCTTCCTGTGGCCAATAGCCCTGTAGTTTTTAATTCTTATAACATTAAGTATTAATGTATTTTTTTACTGATTTACTACCATACAAATACAGTTGATTAATATAAAATTTTAAGGAAAATAACATTAAAAATACATTAAAAATTTGTAAACACAATAATAATTCTTGAAGTATTTGGTTGTTTGTAAAACAATATACCCTTTTTCCTTAATCTTCCTCAAACATCTCATTTTTGCTCCCCGAATCGTATTCACGTCATTTCCAAGCCTCGCAACAATAATATATTAAAATTGGTGTTACCCAGACCCGGATTTACAGGCAGGGGGGGTTCAAAGGGCCAGTAAGGAGCAAAATTTAAGTGCTGTACTCAATTAAAATGAATTAGCTGGGAGTTAGATATTTCCGAAATATGCATGTTTGAAAATTGTTATAACTTCTAAAAGCAGAAAGTTGATATAGATTTACGTATTAAATTTACAGTGGCAGTCGTGTGAAGCTTACCTTCATTCGTGTTTCATGTTGTGTTACGTTATAATATTTAACAAATACTTTCTAATAGTTTATGTTTCGTGATAAGCTGTAATAAATACTGATAGAGCAAAATAAAATAAGTGGAGCGGCTAAATGTTGCAAACTACATTTTCAGAGAAGAACAGCTCCAGGTTGTGTTTCAAATTGTAAACCCGTCAAAGACATATTCTGAACTTAATAGTGCTTCACAGCTTTCCCAAAAAAGTACGTATCTTCAAAAAAATGGTAATAACTCTTCAGGAGAGCAAAAGAACGCTGAAACAGATTAACAACGAATATTATGAAACGGTAAAGGAAGCAGTAGCTAAAGTAGTAAGTGTATTCCTACAGAAATGCTAACGAAAAAGAAAAACTAGTTTGATGAATTGGCAGAGAATAATAGATCGTCAGGTCTGGAAACTTATTACAGGGTGAATGTTTTTATTATCCTGTTGGATCATATCAACACCAAAATAGGCAACCATTTTCAGCTCTGGAAAACGTGGGAGAAGGTTTATTTGTGTTGCTCCCAGAGTTTTTCTTAAACTACCAGACAAGAAAGTTTTGGCTACATCTGGAAACGTCAAAAAACATGTGCAAAAGTTACTGGTCTATCTGTACTACTGAAACTTATTTTCCTTCTCAGATGGTTACAGAGTCAAATTTTTACAGGGTTACAGAATCAAAAATGTTTGTGAAATGACGCTCTAGTTTACATCGAGTTTGACACCATCACTTCAAGTTACCTGTGGTGCTAAGTGCTCTGGGTTTATTCCTGAATTTGTCTGTGATAACTGCATTCGCTGGAAGGTTATCCTTCATCTTGAAGTGGATAAAAAATTAACTAGAAATTTAAATGTTACAAGGGAAAGTTCTCCAAAGGCTATAAAGATATAAGTAAATACATGTTATAAAAATTCTATATATAATCAGACTGAAATCAAATGAACTGCAAGAGTAAATCGGTTAGTTTGCGGCGATTAGGAAAATATTCTTTATTTACCTACGTGTATCCTGAAGGTTACCGATGTCGAAATTCTGTAGAGATCGACACGGTTTGACAAATTGCGGTGGGAGAGTACAATTTTTTCATTCCACCTGAACGATAATTAAATTACTATATAAGCTTACGATATTAAGAGAATGTACATTTTAAGGGAATTGCGGGAAACTAAAAATCTGAACACCGTTGTCTGAAGAATAGAGATTATAGAAAGAAGACACAAATGTTTGTTATTGTTACAGATCCTCGTCCAGTTTAATATAATTCTGCCTCCTTGTAACCGTTATTTAAGCTTCTCAAATTGTCGCACAGAATCTCTTCTATGTACCATGTATGTCATCAAAAATCGACATATTTATTTAAAGCCCAATTTGCTCACTTGTTGAAAGAATTCTTATTCTAAGCCAGATGCAAAACGTTGTCTTTACATCACATAGGCCTATACGCGTTCACACACACACACTTTCTATCTAGATGAGAAAGTTTTCATCATTTTCCAAAAATGGAGTTTGACTCCGAGACTCCCAGGGCCTGTGAATACAAGAACTGGTCAAACAGTGGAGTACGGGTACGTCCCACCTTCTATTTAGACAACGGGAGAAGAGAAAAACATTCTCGCTAAACTAATTTGTCGAGTGTAAATCAACAGATATACAACATCAAAATGGAATACCACAAATTAATACGTGTTTACGTGTAGTGTGGAAATCGTACACAATTACTATGTTCATGTTTACATGGCTGTTTGAATGTGCATTTTGTGTGTTTATATTCGCAAATTAGCGATAATGCAAAAGCAGCTTTATTTCACCGTAATACTAAATTACAATAATAAACTTAAATTACTCTAAGAACATTATAAAACATTCGAATTATTGTATTACTGAATATTATGCTCAAGGAAGCGGTCTTTCTATGTAGATTTTATTGAGATTTTAGATTCAAAACAAAACTTGTTTTTGATGTTTACAAATTTATTTTGATTGCTCCTTGTACACAGCATTTCTGAGACGGCATGATAGGAATGCCATCATCAACTGGTACTTTCCTTGTATAACGTTAACAGTTATGAACTTCGATTTTCCAACAGTCAAATCCATTTCAGCAAATTTCCACTCGCCACTTATAGTTTATGCGGTAGCCTAAATAGATCGCCGCCGGTGAAATTAAATTTCTTATCAACCTCAATCAGCTGATTTACATCCTCGTCACTCAAAGCGGTGCCGTCGGGAGTAACGATGTATCGCAAGTCGTCCATGACGACTAACTCTGAAAATTAAAAATTTGTATTTGAAACAATATTGTAACTTACAACATTGTTTCCAGCAAAGCTGAAATACTTATAGTCGTTACTTTTTTGTAAAGTAATGCAAACAAACAATAACATATTGGTCAGTTATTTTTTTTATAATAACGTACGACTTTTTTTATACGACTCATAGGTAATAATACTCATTATAATAATTCTTAAAGCGATCTTTCTTCAATAATTAGGCCTATGTTTGCAAGTGTAAGTTTACGCAACACTTACAGCTAAACAGATTTAAACATTTTGAATCCACTATTAAATAAATGTATGCAGATAAGTATTTGTAATTGCAGACATTAATTCAAATAATTATTATCTGAAAGAAAACAAGATACAAATTTATTATCAACTGACTATAAAGATAATGTTTTATAATGATATAGAGTTGATAGGATTTTTCAGAAGTAACTATTATCTTTGTAATAAATATACTCTTTACACTTATATCTTCTCATTTTTTCTTGTTTTTAATAATAAATAAATTATATTTGTTTTTCTTACAAGGATTTTTTATATATTAACACTGTTTCACCAGTTTCAAATAGTGTTAATAAAAAATATATTTTTTTGTAAGAAAAACAAATATAATTTATTCACAAATATATATTTTTAATTGAAGGCCTCAAATTACAAATTTTATATAAAAATCTGGCCTGACAGCTGGTGAAAGAAGGTGAATCCAGAAGTCGTTATATGCTGTGACTAAATTCTACAATTTAACCGGTTACATTGATACTTCCTAAACGTTTAAAACTGATGTAAAATTACTATTCCAATTTAAAGTACCGGACTAAATCTTTCTTAGTATAGAAATCTAAGAAATGATAAATAAGGCAAAACTACTATAAAGATAAGAACGGAAAGAAAAAACCATATATCTCTTCAAAGATGCATTTTAGGTCAGACACTTTTATGGATATTTAAACCTAAACGGAACACGGTAAACGGGAAGTTATTTTTCATGTGACCGTACATAGTTATCAGTAGTTCAAGGTATTAGGTTGTAAATTTACCAATTTAACTGCGATAGAGTGCGGTTATGAAACATTACTTGTATCTTTGTTCTATAATCAAAATGCGTACATTGTAGACAGAAGAATTTTCAATGCTTTAAAGGATGTAGACAAATGTACAGCTCTTTTAGATGTCTGAGGTATGCCGTCAGGAACTAATTACTGAGTCTTAATTGAGCTGACGGCGTGTCCGACTATTATAAAGTATTACAAAATAAAAATATATTAACGAAAAGTATTAATATGCACGTACTGATGTGTGAATGATAATTAAAAGAAATGAAGCAATTGATATAACTGTATAAACTGTATAAACAATTGATACAACTGTATAAACTGCAGAAATGATAGGAAAAGTAATGCCAGAAGATAGACATGTATGACATACTAAAGATAACGTCCAACTGACAACCGCGTAACTTACACAATCCGTCATTTAATGGTAAAGATGTATACGATGCGAAAAAAGTAAAACGGAAGCATTTGGATTCTTTGTTAATAATCACGTCTTCTTGAAGACAATTGAAACGTTTTCTAGGGATATTTTGATTACACATCAGCTACAGCATTCAAAGAATTCAATTGCATGTGTAAACATTACATTTTAAAAGTAATATCTTCAATTTCTATGAAACAGGACAATAGGAGAGAATCAGCTGAAGTATGCTAAGGAACATACCTACGAAATGTGACTTCAACGATGATACTCCTACAATGAAGATTTTGGTGATACGATAATATGCTGTTATTATTACTTACCTAAGGACAATTTATTTTAAACCTACCGCTGTCGGTGCAATGGTAAAATAACAGGCCGGATCCACTGCTCGTTTTGCCTAGTATGTAATAAGTAACCCAGTATAAGCTCGGCGAGTATCCTGCAAACAAAAGCAAACTCATAAGTTTTCATGAGACCCTAAGCTCAACTAACCCTTTGAAAAGAGTATCATTAAGCCGGTCACGCACTAACCATCGCCGCTGTCCAGCATGCCCGACGTCGGTAATGGATGTGCGCACCATACTGTCGTGCAACTCGTCCAGCGTGCCAGACGTTCTCGTTGATAGGATAGCCCACAGACATCTATTTAATTTATATTTTTCGATAAATGTTGATGTTATTTCACGGTCCATTATGAATTGTAATTAAAACAAATTAATAATAACAATATTAAAAATAATAACTGTTAATGATATTTGAATGTATTATGTAAACGACGAATAAACTAAACTAAATATTAAACTGAAATTTTATCTGAATTAACTTATTAAATATAAACTAAAGAATGAATGTAAGTAAAATTAAACAGTAAACATTTATTAAACGAATGTGCTCTAAAAACATGTAGCCTACTATACTTGCTCGAAAATGACGATTTGATAGACAGCAAGCGTACGGATGATGAAACATGCACGATGCACGATTCCTTGACATCCGTGAACACTAAACACGATACATCCACATGTCGTGCGGCTTGAGCTGATGGTCTTGCTGGACTCATTTTTCGTCGTGCACATCCTTCAAAAAATACACGACGTGCGGATGGATGTCAAAGCTACGCACTGTCGTTTTCGACTTGCTGTCCGTCATGACGTCCAGCGGGGATGGTTAGTGCATAGCTGGCTTTATAATGTGTTTCGTAGGCTTACACGGCCGGAGTCAAAGTTGTTAAAATTCCTTCCCTAAGGTGTGCTTAGGGTAACAGCTAACATGCTAACAGCCTTAACCACAGTACTGTGGTCACTAATATATACCACCTTACGTTAGCGTACTCCTTTTTCATTGAAAATGGCAGTTGATGGCATTGCCAAAACGTCTGATTTTGCATAAAACATTGGACTACGGCCGAACAGCTCGGGAAGGAATTTTAACAACAAAGTATCATTGTTTTCGTGCTTAAACTACGTTTAAATTACATTTAAGGCATTACCATATTAGCAAACATCAAATTGTGAATTATTATGAGAATTATCTGTACTAATACTTTAGCTGAAAGTCTACTTTCCCGTCATTCTGCATCCCTATTGGACCACGGCCTACGTTAATTCCTTTTTCACCGACACCGATCCCAAGATCATACTGTCTCTTACTAGTTTGTCACAGTCATTAACTTCTGACCGGCCTTACGAATGTTACAGTTCCAGGTCTACTCTACGTACTTCTACTGCCTACCAGTCGTGTCTGTGCTACTTTTTTGCTCATCCGATGATCAGACCTTTCCACGTGTCTTGTCTATTTAACTCGTTGAATTCTGATTCGGTCTGTTAAGTTCCTATCTCCACATTGTTGTTTGAGCAGGTAGTTATGTCCGACCCGCCATCCTTATTCTCTTAAGAACCTGTACATCTTACGTAGGATTCTTCTTTTACAAGTAACTAGTATTTCTCAGTATTCTCGTTGTCGCTGTCCACGCTTTATAAAAATAACATAGTTCCCAGTGTTAACTACAAACTACATTTTTGTAAGTTTAAGTACTATACTATTTTATAATTAGAGACTGAATAATAATACACAACTATATACTTTTTATTTATGAATTGTGCGTTAACAACTTATACACTTTGTGCTATGCTAAAATTCTAAATAATTTGGATCTTTGTTTTAAAACGAAACCAACCAAATAATTTTTGTAATTTTTAAAAAATGTCATGTAAACTTAAGAAATAAAAACAGTCTTCCAGTTGCGTATTAATCTTCTTCGTCGTCGTCGTCGTCTTCTTCTTCTTCTTCTTCTTCTTCTTCTTCTTCTTCTTCTTCTTCTTCTTCTTCTTCTTCTTCGTTAAAAGTAATGACATAGCGCTGATTCTTCTACACATTCTTTGCTTGCTTATTCCACGGTTCTTTTTCCCTAGTCAGAATCTCCTGTCGAATATTTTGGTCACGGCACCTCACTGACAATGACGCCACCTGTCGTCCAGTAATGTAGCCAAGCCACTTCCTACCACTTTCCCTGCTAGACTCAAGTTCTGAGCGGGCAGGCACTCCATCAACTCAATTTGCTCGCATAGACAGCCAGCGCATATATACCTGTCTGTCTTCCGGACATAAAACTGTTTTTTCTTAGTGTATTCTTTCTGCTGCCACTTTGTCTGGCAACTAGGTTAATTCAAGCTTTATGATTAGGTCGTCGACTTATCTGCATTATACTGGGCTAGTCCATTAAACTCTCTGCCACTGTTTACAGGATCACAACATCATGGCCAGAGATCTGACGTCGTTTCTAGGCAAGAAAATCATCGTCGCAAATGAAAAAATGTTAAACTTTAATATAGACAAACTGAGAGACCCATAAAATATATGAATAGTTTTTCTGTATCTCCATGTGGGTAAAAAGGGGAAATATTGTAAATATGCGCTTTTCCTTAATTGTTGATGATACGCGTTTTGCTAGTTCTCGTGGCTGGAACGTCTCTACAGTTTAAGCTACGAATAATGTATATGTATGTATGTACGTACGTGTGTGTGTGTGTGTGCGCTCGCGCGCTCGCGAGGAGAGACACAGAAGGAGAAAGAGAGAGAAAGGGAGACAGCAGGTTAGTATTTAGGTATATTGAACTCCAGACAACTATCCTTACTACACATTGGCGTAGCGTTCAAATGGCAGTGATCCTTGCCTGCCGTTTCAATACAGTGCTCATATTCCAACAATTTTTACAACATGAAGAGAATGTCTTCAGTGTGAGTTAGTTTATCCAAGTAATCCTAAGAAATCTATTACAACATTATTATAATATTATTTTTTTCATTACCACTCCAGGTCTCCAGCATTACTCCACCCTTGTACACAGTTGTAACATTTTTGTAATCTGTTGTACCGTCTTTCCTATAAAAAGAAGAAATTACGTGTTCAACAACTATAAAAATATTCTTTTATATAAGTTAACAATTTGGCAATCTACATTTCTGTGAGGAACTACGTCCTTAAGTGCTTAGAAGAACCATCTCCGACCAAGAATAACAATGGATCAGTTTTACAGTGTTTTGTATGATTTTCAGGGTTGACAGCACCAAGGGTGTGATTGGATACCTTGTATAATTTTAAATCATATGAGTGAAAAATTTGAGGACGTGCTGTTGACATTAATCAAATAGGCAATTAAACAGGAAATTTTGATAATTTTCCGAGAATATGATTTGTAAACAATGTGTGTGCCTTTTTTTATTATGGCATACAGAGAACACAATAGATGGTAAGATTTAAGATCAGTTTGCTTTTCATAAAACGGGGTCACAAGGGAAGGCACCTCGAAAGAGAATTTGGTCGCTAAAAAAATTAGATAAAAGAAGAGACCATTGTTCTTGGCTTTAGTATATGCAGACAAGTTAAAAGAGCCTTTAGTAATTAAAAAGTCATAAATGTTTTACACTTTTTGAAGACGTTTGACATAAGTAGACTGACATAAAAGCGACCTGTGAGAGCGTACTTTTATAGAAGTCAAAGTAATTCTGTAGGAAGTCTGTACAGTGGGAACTCAAATGGAAAAAGAGGTGAGACGTGTATTTTCAATAACGTCGTCTGTTATAATAACAAACTGAGCAGGTACTCAGAAGAAAAAAATTTTGCGTAGTTCAAAAATACCATGATCAGATTTTCTAACCATATAAATCTTCCTAACCGTAATGAGGGTACTCTACAAGTATGGAAGTACATTTTTAGAGTTAAACAAAAAGATATAAATCAGAGTGACAGTCTTTTGTCTCTCAGCGTGATCTTTTGACTGCGATTTTCCAATAATATACATAAGTCCTCAATGTATACACCAGATGATTGTGGTTTCTAATTTGTTTTTCTTATAGTAAGTTTTCCGGTGTAAAGTGAAAATAGTCAATTAAACAAAAAATCGCGTTCAAAATATCGCGAATGTAAATGATGTTTATAAACATTCTAAACCAAGTTTTAAATAAAAGTAGGATATTTTATTTCTCAGAAAAAATCCTTGAAGTGATGAAATTCAGAGATTACAGATAAACTGGATTTCAACTGAGAGGTTTAGAGTAGAAAGAGGCCTAAAGTTATAATATTATAAAAAAACAAAGATTGTATTAAATTTAATCGTGTATGTCAACATTTTGAATGGTTTTATTAAAAACTTAGTGACGTTTTACAACAGCAGTAACAAAAACTCACAATATTTTTAAGCTTCGGCTTGCAGTTTAATTATGATTTTTGCGAAAATTATATTTTAAATATGTTAAAAAGGTCCGGTTTTTTAATTATTGTCTTATAGAGAATTGAAATTTTTTAAACTACATTATGTACAACTTCTTTACAAAATTGTTTGTGTTATTACATATAAATACATACCTAAATAAATATGTATAAGCTTGTGTAGCTGATAAATGTAATTTTTAAATGTAAAATACAACCTGGCTTGGACTGGCAATGGGCCCGGAATATGTCAAGTAATTTAACTAGTACTTCAATAATAGAATTATGTCAAACATATATATGCTCTTAAATGTTATACTTCACGAAGGTATAATTAACCATAAATACTGTATAATTAATTACACAACATTATGTTTGGCTTGATATTATAATTAATTTTTCTCAGTTTATATACTGTCAGTAGTCTGCGCTGTTATTCCCATTTCATTATGTAGTTACACAATATGCATACAGGTATTTAAGTACTTTTTGATGGTGGTTGTAGAGTTATACTTGTTATCCCCGGTTTTCGTCAGATCCATGTATGCATGATCCACATTGACGCTGTAGTCAGTCTTTGACGCGTAGACGAACTGCAGTCTCTTTTTGGCCAGCTGAAAACAAACCAAATTGACGCGTTTAAATCCGAGGAAGTTACATTGTTAGTATACATAAAACCTGATCTTTTGACTGTAATATTTCAATAAAATCCACAAGTCCTCAATGTATACACCAGACGATTGTGCCAACTAATTTGTTTCCCTTGTTTCAAGTTTTCCGTTATACGGTTAAAATAACCGATTAAACAAAAGATCGTGTTCAAAGTATCGCAAATGTAAATGATACTTATAAATATTTTAAAACAAGTTTTAAATAAAACTGACTACTTTGCATTTATTTAAATTAAGTAGACATTAAAGTCCACAAGCTTGATGTAGTGAATCTACATTATAGACACTTTGATCGTATTATCATAAATGAAAATGACAAAAAAATGATGGAGAATGCAAAGAGCAGAATGCATCTAACACGTTGACAATGAACACAAAATTTACATCTCGATGGGTTTCTTTGGGTCTACAGAAAAAGACCAAAGTGATGTTGTTTGACTGCTCCTGTACTATAGGCGCAGAAAGTACATTGTTCTGTCACATCACATATACTAGGACCTAATCACCAAAACAACACAGAGCTGAAGCGTTTATAATTTCACTCTTTGAAATGTAAGGGTAGTATACTACTACTGCTGATACCTGTCGCTCTCTGCAGAGCGTAGGGCTTTGACGAAGCTTTGCCAACGGACTCTATTTTGGGCGAGAACTCTGTGCTCTCCAAAGACTTCCCCTCCTTTTCTGTTTATATCTCGAAAGTTCTCCTGAACGAGCTTCTTGGTGTTCCTCGTCTTCTTCTTCCCTGAGCGTTCCAAAAGAGGGTTTGTTGCTTAAGCATTTTAGTTCTTCCGCAAGATATGCTCAATCCACCCCATTTTCTCCTTTTAATCGGGGTGGTAATAAGTTCCTCGTTTGTCTTCATCCAGCAATCTTCATTTGAAACAATGTTTGGCCAGGAAATCTGAAGTATTTTCCTCAGGCACCTATTGATGAAGACCTGCAGACACTTGGCAATTTCCATTGTGACTTTACAAGTCTTGGTCCCATGCAACAAAACAGCGTTGACATTGGTCTTGAAGATGCGTAAGTTTGTTGCAGTTGATGTTTCTCTTTATTTCCAAACTTGGTAGAGTTTTATAAAGGCCGCATTAGCTTTACAAATTCTCGTTTTAGCATCTGCAACTGCTCCTCCTTTTTTTTTTGTAATCACACTACTAAGGTAAGTGAACTCTGCTATTTCTTCTGTTTTCTTCTTGCACCTTCAGTGCCTTGCAATCTTTTGTGTTAATTTTTATTAATTTTGTTTTCTGCAACTGCATTTCACCACTCTGAATCTTGTCGCTTTCCTTTTTTGTCATGACCCACGCCTCACTCGTATGAATCAACGTGGGTATTGCAATTGTCTTATAAAACTTAATCCTTCTGCTGTGTCTTGTTTTATTTCTAAGACTTCTATGAATCGCACCACAAATATTCCTAAATTTATTTTATGTTCTATCTCATATCATATTTAAATTCATACCTTACTGCACAGCCAAGATATTTTTAAACGGCTCACTTGTTCTGAAGTGTTGTTTATAACTATCGTAGTCCTCACTGGATATTTACCTTTAAAGGCCATGGTTTTGGTCTTTCTTACTGAAATTTTTAGTGAGTACTCTCTTGGCACTTCTTCTAATTGAAACATAGCTCTTTGTAAATCATCCTCATTTTCTTGAATAAGAACTATGTTATCCGCATACAGCAGGTAACCCAAACAAATTGATTTGTTAAGCTGTATTTTCGAAGTCACTCTGGATTTTCGGAACCTAACAGCCCGGTTTTAAATCAACTTAATAATGTGAATTATGTCGTTTTAGCAATAAGCCTTGAAGGTAGATATTCAGACATCTCTTGAGAGTACTTAAACGAACTAGCACCCCCCCCCCCTGTGTACCGAGATTGTTTCTGCTCGATACAACGTATGCACGTATTTGAAATTTTAAAATTACAGAGCCTGGCACAATTATTAGTATTATTCCTGAAGAAATGGCGACTGGCAACCGAAATAAGAACATGCGTTTGCTGATGAGGTAAACACTGCTTTTGCTTTGATAACTTATCACTGGATGTCGATAAGTAATCCTTCTGGCATAATTTTATGAAGAAACTAATAAAATAATTTCAAATAAAAACTTCAAACTATAAATTATAAAATTTTAATTAATATTTTGTTTTATTTGTGCAGCCTATGTGAGTTTTACCTCAGTGAAGTCTACGTCGATTGGCTTGATGTGGTCAGTAAAACGACACGCTGCTACACAAAGTACCGTTGCTGTCAGTAAGACTGCTAGTACTTTTAACAGTGTCTTGGACATTTTGATCTGTAAAACGTAACACAAAGAGTTAGAGTTAATACTTCAAAATTAGTTTCTTAATAGAGAAAAACATTAAACATTATACCTTGTCCATCCCGTGAAAGTAAATATTGTAAATACGGTATTGTGAAATTGCAGGTCCATAAATAAATCACGTCAAATTTACATAATCATAATGTAGTAATTAACTGTCACTCTTAGTTATTTTATATTGTTTGTTTTAAACCTTCGATATCTTATGGCAGGTATTTCTGTCAGCTTTCTTGTCTTGAGCTTTAATGGCTTATTGAAACCAAAAATAAAATCGTCATAACTTTCTCCATGCTTAATGTTGTTCTTCTATTAAATTTGTTAATAATAATGGCTCCCATGTGTACCACCAAAGTAGCTTAGGAGAAGGCAAGGTAGGCTGCCTTATGTGAGCCATACGGTATACAGTACAAGGAAGGCAGTGTGGCCAGCACTACGCTTCAACCGCGCATTATTATCTCCAGGATGTTATCTCCACCCATTTTCAACAGGCTGAGCCGACCTGGAGGCTGAAAAACGCACCTTGAAATAAAACAAACCCGGGACCTCTAGATTAGTAGCCAGATGCCATACCCACGGGTCTACTGACCCGCCTCTTCTATTAAATTTCTTCTTTTAATAATAGTCGCAATCTGATATATTTCTGCACTTAAGAATTTGACTAACCGGATACTGCGGCACAAATAAACATAATAATAATAATAATAACATCAATGAAAAATGTATTATTAAATTGCCTCTAGTTTATTTTAAATTTTAAAATAAACACGATTTTAAAAAGAATATTAATACAAATTTTCTAAGCTGTCTGTACATAGTAAATTATTGGTATATAAAAAAGTCCTTAAACCTATCTGCACATACGGTGTACAACTCTGGGGATCCACGAAGAAAGAAACACTTAACTTATTCAGATATTTCAAAACAAAATATTGAGGTATAATGTTAATGCTCCATGGAACATACGAAATGAGGATATCCACACGGATTTGAAGATTGCTACAGTCGAAGATGAAGTTCGGCGATTCGCCAAGAAGCATCAGAGACATTTGCATAAACACCAGAATATTGAGATGCTGCAACTTCTCGACAATACTGAATTTGTGCAAAGGCTAAATAGAATGAAACCATTTGATTTAGTATAGTGTCCTAAGTAACAAGCACTACAAGGATAAAGTGATTAGATTAGTACTTAAAGGAGTGCGCCATAGGACTCTCACCCTACACCATACAAATTAAGTTATGAGATGTAAATTGATGAATGGGCAGCCCAGTCTCAAAAAATAAATAAAATAAAAAATAAATAATTAAAAAATGTCCATAACAACAAATAATAAAAATAAATTTACTTTAAAACTTAAATTTAACGTTCAACGTTTGGATTTTGCTTTTTAAATTGTATTATAACCTTTCTTAATTACATAGAGAAATTAAATGTTTATATTTATGCAAATAAAATAAATACAAATATCCAACACCACCTTAAAAAATCATATACCGTCCTTTTCGACAGCAGACACGTGAGTGAAACTCAGATGTGTAGTATTGGTAACGCTGAATCTTTTTCATAACGTCGCAAAGGTTTTCAATAATACGTTGCGAAATTATCAGCTCTTTTAAAGACGTTTGATGGCCATCTGAATTTAAAAGAATTATGGCTACACAGTTCCGCTGATCTCACATCAGCCAATTTTCTCTCTGGGGAAATGTGAAAAATGTTTTATACGTTAATAATAATCAATGTACAGTTGATGAACTGAGAAAACAAAAACAAAAAAATGGAATTGAGATAATTTCAGACGCTATACTACAAAAGTGTCAAAAATATTATTAAGAGGAAAAAGCTTGTCTAGACGTAGATGGTGAATATTCTCAACTGTTAGTAAAAAATAATGATTCAAATGACATATATTCATCTACTGAATCCATTGTACACACCTTGTTTTCTTAATTGGATTATGGTGTACTTGTGGGTTGCTTAACTTTTCGCTTTATCTTTTTTAAGTATTAGATAATTAAGTCTATAAATCGCTAAGTTTTTCAGAAATCGTATATTGATTTTTTTGTATTAACAACTGTTAGTCATGTTAACACAAGGGAAATATGGGTAGCATTCCACAAAGGTAGCCTACAGTTAACTGAGAGTAGATGCAGCCCAATAATTGGGCATATGAGATTGTTTTTTATGTCTGCTAGTACACGTTTACAAATAAGCGTAAATCTTGTAATTCATCACGAAATGTATTAATTTATAATTACATTTATAAATTCAGGCACACAAAACCTGAATAAATAAATGAATTAATTCCAATAATATTCTAGTAGTATATAATGACTGACGTTATGAGTTATGTTCTAAGAAGGTGATCTTACCTGCTTCAATACTTGCAACTGTAATAAGAGGGCTGACTGAAAATCCGTGCGACGTGTTGAGAAATTGCCACTTTAGAAATGCCACGTTTCACATATATCTTTGTGTTTATATACATGTTGAAGGTAGTAAAAATATTAAAATACAAACTTGCAAACACAACATGATTTCATGTTTGGCACGGTTTCAAAGATTGACTTTCTCCACATTGACCGACAATGCGGTTAAGTTTATCAGCCCTTTTTGCAGACGTGGCTTAATTTGCGGTAATTTGTGTAAACACTATTGTTGTTCATTGCTTTGGAGTTGTTATTTGTTATTATTTGTTCTTAACTTATGTAGAAAATATTATTTACTTCTCTATTAAACATATTTTTCGATGTTTTTAGTAACTGAAATAAAAAACGACCGTCACTTTTAGTTCATGATAAATGTAAATTAATATTTAAATATTTAAAATTCATTCCTATGTTTTTAAAGTCTTTTACGTTTTTAATGACGTATTGACAGCACAACACGTAACTGAATCAACGGAAGTTGAACTTATTTTCACACATCGGTGATATGTGTGTGGAAGTACAAGTGTAGAATTATCAAATTAATAATCTTTTTAGCTTTAATTATTAATTTTTTGATACGATTTTGAAAATGCCATATATAATATGCATATGTATAATTTAAAACTACCTCAATTATAATAGATTTTAGCAATATTATGTCAGTTACTGAAATTCTTCTTCGTCTTCTTCATCATCATCTTCTTCTTCTTCTTCTTCTTTTTTCCTTCTTTACTACTACTACTACTACTACTACTTCTTCTTCTTACTACTACTACTACTACTACTACAACTACTGCTACTGCTACTACTATTACTACTACTACTACTGCTGCTGCTGCTGCTACTACTACTACTGCTATTAGTACTATTATTATTATTACATTATACCTTATCCATTCCTTTCAACGTAGGTAGGCCTTGGTCGCAGCCAGTTTACATCTCAACCCGTATCGAGTTATCTGCTCTATAATGTGTCCTGGAGAACCCAATAGCATGCTTGTTCTTCCAATTTGCTAGTCGCGTTCTAACTATTCTGTCTTGTTTTATTTCATTTATGCTGAGTTCATTCCATCCTTGATTCGGCTTTTGTCCAATGTTGTTTACTTTTCTTCGCCTGTATGCTTAAGCAGATTTCTCGTAATAATTTTGTTACAGAGTAGTAGGTACACTCTATACATTACAACTAGTTGTTAAGTTTCTTAACATTTTTACATGAGATAAGATACTGGGCAGCTGAAACAGGCTTTTCTTAGCTTAAAAGCAAATCATATTTGTTCTCCTTTTCAGTTTCCAAAGAAAATATTCTCTAAATTTAAAACAATTACATTCACAGTAATGCCTGACTGCCAATATACTTATAAGACTTGCCTGTGGCTGTGTTGTACTTGGCTGTGTTGCTTCTCAAACAGAAATAACACTGTTGCACACCACTATAGAAAATTGTTTTCCGATTAGCGCTTTCAAGCTTTACAGCTCATCATCAGAGCGGAAATATATGATATACAATATATTTCGGCAGTATCATACATGATATATGAATATATACATATATGAATATATATATATGTATGATATATTATACGTAAATAATGGGTATATGGAGTAAATGGACATAAACGGAGCTTCGATCACGCTAGGAGACTGATTCCTTAACTGGAGCACTATTGATCATCAGTAAAATGTCTTCATGTAGGGGGCACATTAGCCTGCTTACCTGATGCCTGAATTCAATAGAATGGTTAACTTTTTCCCAATCCCATTATTTCCCTATCATAACACGGGTCGCAGTGTTTTCAAATGTGTATGTGCACGTTTTTATAATTGTGTAACGTAAACTACATTTCACAATAATTTGTTTAAAATTATACACTTTTCTGTTTCTGTTTCTTTCCTACATTTTTCTCGTACAAGAATCCCGGTAGAAAATATAAATTAAACTCTGTACTGTTGTACATCTCGAATGGTCATTAGTAAACGCATTTCATACATAACAACTGTATCAGACACTGGCGTACGCTGTTACCCAGATCACCGTGTTACGTTTTACACGCAAATAATATTGAAGGTCATTCGCTGATTAGCGTTTGTGAAAAACATATTTTCACACGCACACAGTATAAGTACGGAAGCGCACTAGAGATTATCATGTGAATATGATAAAGAAAAAACAAGTTGAATTAGACAGTGATAAGTATCGCTTGTTTCCTGAAGAAGAAAAAATGAAGGGTTACAAGGTTACAGCATGCATACCAGAGTTTTAAACTCTTCAAAATTTAAAAATTTTTATAGAGGAAAATTTTACTTTTAGACTGAATACTTGGCAATTAGAGATGAAGAAACAACAGATTTAGAAGTAGACGAAAATGTTAAAATTAGAGGAACAGACAAATTCAAGTACCTAGGATTCACACTGAGTAAACAAGGCACAACGGAAGAGGAAATAAAAAGTATATTAGGGCAGACTAGAACAGGGATTAGAAAATTACACAGTGTTGTATGGGACAAAAATATTAGAAAAAGCACCAAAAAAATGATATATCAGACCACAGTCCAAAGCATTATGATGTATGCAGCGGAAGTATGGGTTATTAACAAAAAGAATGAAAGAAAGATTCTTGCAACGGAGATGGAATATTGGAGGAGGTGCTGTGGAATAACGAGAGCAGACCGAATAACAAACGAGGAGATCAGAAGAAGAATGGAAACGGAAAGAAGTGTAATTGACTACATCGAAGAAAAAAGATTGGTGTGGTACGGTCATGTCCGGAGAGCCCAAAATAGGTGGATCAACAAAGTGACGGAATGGAGTCCATTAGGAAGGAGAAAAAGGGAAAGACCGAGAAGAACTTGGAAGGACGAAGTGGATGAATCTATGCAACGTATAGGACTTGAGGAAGGACAATGGGAACATCGGGAGAATTGGAAAGCCAGGCTGAAGGAAGGGAGACGGCACTAGCTGTAGATGAATAAAATTTTACTTTTTATAAGTCATATCTGGTAAAAAATTACGGTTATTATTTGCAAAATTCCCTTCTGTTAGCACAATAA
This sequence comes from Magicicada septendecula, assembly GCA_034769895.1. Classification (NCBI taxonomy): domain Eukaryota; kingdom Metazoa; phylum Arthropoda; class Insecta; order Hemiptera; family Cicadidae; genus Magicicada; species Magicicada septendecula. The sequence continues at coordinate 17,882 of JAWRYS010001455.1, forward strand.
AATACCACAAATAAATTCCCTGAATGTTAAACAATATTAATGCGATAACAACAACAACCGACTTCAATAATTGGCCTCATCCAGTAAAGAATTTGATAACGTGTTTAAAGCATGTGCAACCAGAATCGTGCGTTTAGATGTATTTTACTCACTTTGCGTACAGTTAATAGTTTACATTATTACTCGTTATGCATTTTGTACTAACAAACAAAATTTTACATTATAAGAGAAATAATTATTTTTTTTAGACTTACAATTAACTCGGACCACGGTGAACAGAACGGTTCAATGAAACTTACATAAGAAAATATAATTAACGAACACGTACACTGATAAACGAATAAGCTTGGCAATTTATATTTCAATTACATGCGTGGCGCGCGCGTACGCGTGTATGTGTGTTTATTTAACATTTTTTGTTGCTTTACGGCCAGAATTCCTTCAGTTAACGGCCACTGTAAACGCATAATCGGTTTTAAAATCAATATATCGAATCTAATACGCAATTATTTATAACATACCTGACAAGAATGAGCATGAACTGAGTTCTACAAAATTTATATAGGTAGCGTACAGCTTCTTGGAAAGCTTCAAAGGGCACTTACGAAAGTGCAGAATTTCAACATGCTGATCGAAGGAACAGAACAGTAAAATCTCTACCTTCCTCTTTCTCATTTGTCTGCGTACAAGTACTGTACATTCTTTTAAGATAAATACTACATTTGATTGGCAGTGTCATACTATGTAGAGTCATCACATATGTAGCTAGCAAAGTCACCATTACCGGTAGCAATGGTCAAAACAAACGACACGAGAATCTATTATATTCAGTGAGACTAGAGAGTAGATGTATACAGAGGAAAATTATACACAGTAGCTGATGTTAATGTTAAAGATTAGCTGAAGCTATACAAGACCAAACACCACGTTGTAGCGTGCAAATGCAGAAATTGTACGTTGGAGAAAAATCAACATGTAACTTGAAAAACAAATAATAATAATATAATAATATCATAAGGACTCCAGGGTAGGAGAGAGAAAAATGCAAAGTGGACTGAAGACAAGAAGAAGAGACACAGTAAAAAGATGAAAGAATATTGGAAAAAAAGAAAGAACAAAGAATAAAGAATTGAAATTGGCATGTGGTCCTTAGATGGCCAAAACAAAAAATAAATTAATAATAATAATAATTTAAACAAAGCAGAATGAAAATTTACGATCGTTCTTCAACTAAAAAGCACTTTTCTTATTTTTTTACCATACTTTTGAAAAGCGTGTGGTAAGAAGTGAATTACATAACAACGCTACTTAACGTGTCCGACAGACTTACACTGCTGTAAACTTTTCCACTTAACTACCCTCAAATCTCGGTAAATGTTGTGTACTGCAGATACATCCATAATAACAGGCTGATGAAAATATCAAAAAACCTCAAAAATAATTTATAAGAAATCAAAACAAAACTCGTAAAACTTCGTCCAACGAAAACCTCAGAAAAATATAAAATTGTTTAAATACACAGGTGAATCAATCGGTAGTTTAAAGTGAGTAAAATTTTCATATTCTTCTTGTTTTATTCAAGTGAAAACACTTCCCTACATTTTGTCTATTACATTTGCTCGCATTCTTCTGGCACTGAACTATACGCTTAAAACTCCAGTTTCAACGCATATTACTTGTCAAAAATTAAACTTTAACAAATTTATTAACTAGCGTTTTCGTATTAAATGTGAAACACACTGCGCGCGCGCGTGTTTGCACGAGCGTGCGTGTGCTTGTGCTTGCAACTGTACGTAAGACCAATAACTGTACTATCAGGAACATAGTTCTGCTACAGGGTAACTGTTATGTGTCTATAAACTTTAATTATAATAGAGTAATTTGTATAATATATCAGGTGCTTTCTCGCTCGTGATTGCAAATAATGGGTTTTTGTTATTCGTATAAACTGCAATTCTACTCTAATGAACAAATTTCCTCTTAGAAAAACTTATTTTTACCTGTTAATAACACAGATTTCTAGCCACTAGCCTGTACTATACATTTTTTTCTCCACAAACTGTTCTTTTTAACTGCACGTCGCTTCTCATGTTTCCTCTTTTTCGCAAGTATTTTTAAGTGGCTTCATAAACTACTGTCAATTTTCTCTGTTACTTTACTGCGTTCTTACTTTATTAAATATTAAACAGACTTCAACGGCGGTACTGCCGGGACGACCAGATAGTACTCCTCGCTCAAAATCAAGTCTTTCTCGGTACACCAGGAACAGTACTATGTTTCTCTAAATCCGATTTGTTCATGTCACTTCGGTCAGACAAGCTGTCACTCTAGGTAGCTAATGCAATACAACATTACGAATATACAATAACCAACACAATACAACCACTACCACAAAATTATCAACGAATATTTGTTCAAGGATTACTGGCGATTTTTAAATACATAAATTAACCAAGTTAAACGTTTAGTCAATTAAATTTGTAAACACTTTTGTTAAAAGTTTAACTAAACATAGACATTATTAATTACTGTGGAATATTTAAACACAAACATTGTACACGTCAATTTTTATGATCAAAATAAATTATTACCAATTTTGACTTATAAAATAATTTGTCTTATACTAATTACGTACACTAATTAAATATTATCTAATACTTACGAAAAAATTATTTAAAATATTGGGTATATGTAAAACGCCAGAAACCTCTTGATCGCCGAGATATTTCGTACAACATCCCACATCCTCAACAATCTGTCTTAGTATTCCAGTCTCTGCTTCCCTTGCAGTGAACCGTCCATCAAAAACTTATTAATCCTTGGTGTCTCTCATCTGCTCGTTACAGTTCTCCATAAACGACTCCTTTCTTCAATTATTTCCAAAACCCACTCGTTTAGTATTTCATTCACCTATTTTATTTTTAACATTCTGCTATTGTTTGCCTATTGTAGTCTTCTCACATTTCAGCAATTGATTTTTTGTCACCTTTCTCTCTTGTTCACGTTTCATATCTTACAGAGCAATTCTGCAAACATACTATTTCAGAGATTTCTTCTTTATTCCTAATACAATATTTGAGAATAACAAATTCTTCTTCTGGAAATAGGCTCGTTTATTTTGCGCTACTATGCGTTCAGTGCTCCTTTTGCTTCTCCCATTGCTTGTAATAATACACCCTTTAAAGTACGTAAATTCGTCCACTTTCTGTATGCTGTTCTTTCCAATTTTAATATTTGAAATAATTCTTACTCTCTTTCTAGAGATTTTCATGACCTTCCTTATTATTATTTACAAGCAAGCTTAAGGAGAAGCAATACTGTGGCAAACCATAAATCAAGAAAAGCTACATAATGTGACTGTATATTGTAACATAACAAAATTATCACACTAAACATTTGAATTAATGTTACATAAATAAAAGAAAAAGTTCCATAGTGAGTGAGAAGAATAAATTGTTTAAGGATTACACTAGAAACTGTATAATTAAGTCTATAAAATGTTAATAAAAATGGAAGATAATAAAGAAAACCATTAATTAAAATAACCTACTATGAAAAAACCAGTTAAACCAGCAGTATACCCAGTAGATTGGGGAAGCAGTACAAAAAGGGAAGGACCATAAAAAAGGAAATAATCTGTCATGAAACCATTTTAATAAGGAAACTACTAATGTGATATTTGAAGAAGGGTCAAAACATATCAAGATTCCCACAAAGAGACCAGAAACAGGAAGAGATATGCCAAAACAAAATGTTAGTCATATAATAAATACCATGAGACAAAATTGAAACCGATATAGGTAAACCCCAAACAAGTTACAAGATACAATACTATAAAACACAAATTGTATATTAGTTGTAAGTGTAATATGTTAAAAAATATGTCAAAAGAGACTACCATAGTGTAGAACTCACTAAAAAGACTACCAGAGTGTAGAATCCAATAAAGTGAAGTGAGATAACAAAATTAAGAAACTACAGAGTGTATAGTGAGAAACATAGTTAAAAAATCTATGAAAAAATCTTCAATGAAGTTTAAGTATTATAAAAAGACTACCATGAGTGTAGAATAATAATAATAAAACCATTGGAATGAAAGACAGTCTAAGGACTGACAACATTACCGGTAATAAGAGTTTTTAAATTAGATATAAGAAAAACTATTACATATGAAATGTTTTCCTTAATTATAGCTAAGTAAATGGTGAGAAGGACAAAAATACCAAAGGACAGTTCATAACTGAAGGTATGACTAATATTAAGATGTTTGCTATTTATTATTAATTAGATAATATTTTAGACGTAAGGTGTAAATAGATACACGATGTTTTTTAATCACAGTTAAAGTGTTTTCAAAAGAATCATAAATACACAAGACAGTTAGTGACTGACAGTGTTACTAGTAATAGGAGTTTTTTATTTTTGTTAATTAAATTATGTCTAGGATAAGCTATTTTGTTATCATTTGATGATACAGTAAAAAATAATAGGAATAAGATGTTTTTGTTAAAATTAGGTGATATATGGAAAATAGTTGATAATAAGATGTTTTTGTTAAAATTAGGCATAAGATGTTCATGTTATGGTTCAATGATGTTATTAGTATAAAGAAAGTTTAGTAGATACAAGATATTCTATTGTATTTAAAATCAGGTCATTTAATTTTCCATTGTGTAAGTCAGAGAGGCAAGTAGGGCATAAAAATGTAATAATTTTATTCAAATCAGTAAACCATGTATAATTGTACAAACAGACCAGCCAAGACACCATTTTTGTAAACACAGAATGGCCTATAAACCAAAAAAATTATCCATCAAAGAATTAATCTATGTAATAGGAATAGAATTCAATACATACAATACAGAAATTGAAAGTATAATTAATGCAGATACAGTTAATAGCAAATAGAATGACAAAAGAAAGAAAATTAACTTCTTTTGGAAACAGTCAAAAATAGGCTTATGATAGTAATCAAATCAGACTAAACAGCAAATTAATCAATATTGAAATGTTTTAATAACCAAATTATTAACAACAAAGTAATTACGGAGTTATTAGGTGTATTCCAGGGAAATATTATACCGAAAAAACAAATAAAAACCTTTAAAACACTGAATTTGTACAAAATATGGGGCATACAATTATTATGTAAAATTGTAATTTTTGGACTTAAATGAGTTTGAAACAAACCCAGCTATATATCAAAAGATGTAAAATTAAATAATCAATATTACTGAATAGTTAGATTCATGTAAAATTAAGAAATATTTGAAATACAGTAAAAAATAAGAAAACTTGTTATGTATAGTTAGATAGTGAAACAAGTCTTAGACAGATATTTTATAATTAAACAATATGAAGAGGAAAAAGACATACCACAAATTGCCCTAAAACGACGACGTTGCGTCTATTAGTCTATTGTTAATCGCAAAGCTGAACAGTTGAAAAATGTGTTAGTGGAGTATTGAAAACCAAATAATTTGTATTAAAACCAAGTGTGGTTATGCGGCGTGTAACGGAGATGAACTAACAAGTGAAATAACCTTATCTATCAATGTCTAACACTTCACAAGTTTCCAAAAACACAGTATAACACCATAAAACTCTACACCAGAAATCGACAGCCATTTTGAACAATTTTGGAACGAATTCACAGAAAACCAACACATATTTGAACATCACACTACACAAGAGATCCATCCAGAATTCGACATCGCAGACGACGAGGGGACATTCAACACTATATTTTGGACCAACACCACTTCGCAGAAAAGGGAACATCGTTTTATTTCTGTGGGAGAAGATCTTCAATTCCAACAGCATTGTAGCAGTCAAAATCGAGCAGACGGCGGCCATTGCTGAATTTCCTATAAAGACGATCAGCCAGTGCTTCCTGGAGAGGAGTGACGTCATTTCTTCGACTTGGTTCGAAATTTAAATAATTTCTTTCTAATTGACAATTGTAATAATAATTCTGTTCTATTTCAGATATTAACATTTAGTTTAAGAATACCTGTTAAATGTATCTTGTTCCTTGCCCTCTGACCATTTCGACTCGTTAAAATAACCATAAATTTAAACTTGTAAAAAATATATTTGTTGATTTTTCTCACTGCCGACTGTGGCGAATATTAGCCAGTGCCTGGGACATGCGCAGTTTGACTGGCGCACAATTTTGAATGAATAAACGCAAATCATTATTCAGTTACCAGCATTGTTTTTATTTCTACCATTAATGTTATTATTATTTTTTATTAAGCAAAAACATAATTCACATTGAGAGAATAGGTATAGAAGGAAATTACAAACTCAACTAATTAATTAATTATTAATTAATTAAATTAAATCATTCCATCAAACTCGATACAAGAACAAGAAAAAATATTTGCACAATTTTTAAAGTTTGATGTATTTGTTATTTATCAATCCAACACACCTAGTTATAACATATTCTTATCATCAATATTTCTATATTCTATTTATTATTACATTTGAAATTATATTACAATTTGACTAGCCTAACAGTGGGGCTAAAAGAAGAGCACAATACCTTTGTTATCACAAAAGCTACACACACAATATCAATATCAATACAATATATCATATTTTTATTCTTATTTTTATTTGTAATATTTTTATTTATATTACAAATTGGCGTCCAACTTAAGGGGCTTTAAATAGGAGGTAATAGTGTTATAAAATAAGGACGATTGTCCAATTTCCTATTTTTAGCTTGGCAACGGTCAACAGGTCGGAAGAGGGAGCGAGATGCACAGGAGAGCTACATCAAGAAAAAGGGCTATGGAGGCCGAACAGGAGATAAACATGGAGGATAAAGAAGCGACACCAGTGGAAGATGTGGAGTTAATGTTACCGCCAGCAGAACCAAATAAGCCTGCACCACCGGAGGAACAGCGGAGAAATCCACTACAAAGGAAGATACAAAATTGGATAGAATGATGGAGATGTTACTCAGAGAATTTAAAACGACAAAAGAAGAGTTGGGTAATAAAATCGGAGATACCAATAAGAAAATCGAAGAAAATAGTAAGAAGATGGAGGAGAATAGTAAGAAGATGGAGGAGGAAATGAAGAACGATAACCAACGATTGAAGGAATAATTGGGCAATAAAATTGGAGATACTAGCAAGAAGATGGAGGAGAAGATGGAAGCAAACAGTAAGAAGATAGAAGAGAAGATGGAAGAAAATATTCAGAAAATTGAGGAGAAAATGGAGGAAATAAAGACTGACAATAAACAGTCGAAAGAGGAATTAACCCAGATAAGCCAAAAACTGGAAGAAACCAACAAGAGGATGGAAGAAACAAATCAGAAAATGGAAAGCAATAGTCAGCAATTGAGAGAAGAATTGAAGGAGACGAACCAAGAGAACATGAACCGGTTAGACGGAAGAATGGAAATATTGAAGGAAGAATTGAGCCAGAAGATAGCTGAAAACAATGAGACAATCAGCAAGAAGATAGAAGAGGAAATAACGGTAATCGAACAAAGGGTTACCAGAGCTGACGAAAAATGGAGTCAAACCGAACAAGAAGTACGGAGTATCAGGACAGAAATAAATACGAAGGTTAACAACATTGAAGAAACGACTAGGAAGACATTGGAGGAAAAACTAAAGGAAACACGGGAAGACTGGGAGCGAGTGCAGGACCGATTCACAGAAAAATGTGACGGCATAGAAGCTGCTGTGACCAGTATCAACAGTCAGGTACGACAGAACCAGACAGATATAGACCTATTCCATAGTCGACCGACAACCATTACCAGTTGTCCCAACAGTGAAAATCGTGAAGGAATTAACTTCAGGTTTTATAAAAACAAACCCATGGAATTCCTAGCAAGAATCGAGGAATACTTTGCCAAACACAGAGGTAATCGCTGGAGGGAGAATAAAGAGGTGCTTGACGAATCGTTCAAGGAAATAGCAGACAATTGGTGGATGGCGATAAGAGACGAGGTGACCGACTATCAACAATTCAGAAGGCTATTCAAAGCCAAATATTGGTCTGAATCAACGCAAAATATCGCCAGAGACGGGATATGTCATGGGAAGTACAACCCGTATGGAAACCAAACTTTAACGGCGTACTTTTTGGGAAAGGTGTGCGTGGCCAAACATCTAGAGCCCCGAATACCGGAAGAATGCCTGGTCAGCAAACTCTCATACCACTATGAGGAGGATATTATCAGAGCCAGACGAAACACTCAAATAAAGACGGTGCAAGCCATGACCGAGCTTTTAGAAATGTATGAACACGAAGACTATTACCGTCAAAGTCGCAGGAGATATGAAAAGCAGGAACCAAGGAATAACAACAATAATTTGAATAATAATAATAATCGGCAGAATGTGGGTAATAATAATAATTATAATTCCGCAAATCGGAATAATGCCGAGTACAATTATAACCCCAGAAATAACAATAATTTGCCCCGTTTTAACAACAATAATAATAATAGTAATATTCCTCGCATAAATAATAATAACAACAACCCCAACAATAATAATAATAATCATAATAACCGTCCACAAAATAACAACGGTTATTATAATAGTAATAGTAACTATGTTCCAAATGGTCAGAGGAACCCCAACCTTTCTAACAATAATTATCATGGTAATTATAACCGAAATTACCCAAATGGAGGTAACCACAATTACAGTACATATCGACCTAATGTTAATTACATCCGAGCAGAAGGCAGTGGACACAGGAGGTACCAGCCGCAACGGAGGAGCCGATACTACGAGTACGAGACCTTCCAAGGGAGCCAGGGAAGTAATCGGTACAGAGAGTACGAGCCCAGACGTAGTTCCAGCCTGGATAATCAGCGAAGACTACCTGTGACAGAAGCCCAACCAGACGATCGAGCAGAACCAAACGAAACAGCCTCAGGACTTCAAGCTGACGCTTCCAACGGTCTAACCCGTAATGAAGCGGAACATTTAAACGAACGGAGGCAGTAATAAAATCCAATAACCCTTTACTGCTCCAATCTGCTGGGTTTAATCAAGTAGGTATGAATTTGAAGAAAAACAGAAAAAATTTTACCATAATATACAGCAATTATTTAAAGGATATCCGTAAGGACCTATTAGAAGAAAGTGAGCTTAATATTAACAATAATGATAATGAAATAATATACATAATCAATACAAATTCAATCGAATCAGATTCTACAATAAATTGGCTGAAGACCAGGAAAGGCGCAAGAACAAATATCAAAAGGCTGTTAAGAAAATAATAAACTTTGAAGTCGGAGAAAAGGTACTGCTAAAAAACAGGGAATTACCCAGTACTTTGGAAGGCATTACCAAAAAGTTATTACTGCTGTATACCGGCCCATACCTGATTATTAAAAACAATAATAATAATACATATGTACTAAAGGATATCATTTCGAATAAAGTAAAAGGAACCTATAATCAGTTATCCATTAAAAAATATTTGGAGGACTCATAATTATGAGTTAAAACTATTATGAAGAAATTGTGAATTTTGAAAAAATAATAATTACCAAATTCCAAAAATTAGTAAGTACAACTTACACCAAATATCAGAAAGAATATTGTGAACAAAATAAGAATTTTGATAAGAATATAATTACAAAATTAAAAAATCAGTAAGCACAACTTACACCAAGTATCAGAAGGAATATTGTGAACAAAATAAGAATTTTGAGAAGAATAAAAAATTACCAAATTCCAAAAAATCAGTAAGCACAACTTACACCAAATATATGAAAGAATATTGTGAACAAAATAAGAATTTTGATAAGAATATAATTTCAAAATTCAAAAAATCAGTAAGCACAACTTACAACAAAACATTTGAAGGATTATTGTGAATAAATAAAAAGAATTTTGAACATAATAAGCTTCAAAATTCAAAAGCAATAGTAGGTACAAGCTACACAAATATTCAAAGACTATTATGCAAGTAAAAAGAATTTGGAGGGAGATAATAATTGTCCAAATTCAAAATAATTAGTAAGTACCACTTACACAAACATTCAAAGACTACTATGAATGAAAAAATAATTTTGAGGAATAATAATTTCAAAATTCAAAACAATAATAAGTACAACTTATACCAAAATATTTGAAAAACAACTATGAATAAGAAAGAATGTAGTTGAATAAAAATGTCTAAAATTAAGAAACATTAAACTCACATCATTACTCATACAAATGATGAGAAATAACTCTGAAATATGAAAAAAGATTTTGTAAGAAAGAGATACAAAATTCTAAAGGAGAAAGGAAACCAGAATGTCATATGACTTAATCGAACAAATTAACCAAACTCACACAGAAAATAATTTAATAAAAATGGAACAATGAAGAAGGACCAACTCACTAAGGACCAAATAGTGAGACAAAAAAAAAAAAAAAAAAAAAAAAAACCTGATACTAATAATGATAATGCTGTTACAACAACCACTGTTATAGTGAAAGTAATAAAGAATTAATTCATGTTATACCATGAGCAATAAAAGTAACTCAATGGATACCAGATGGTAGAAAGAGTAAATATAAATACTACTTACTATGTAAACATGATGAAATGTATATTATACCACATACCTAAACCACCTAATATGGAATAAGCTTTAAGAGAGAAGAAGAGTCAAGTGTATAAAAGTATTAATTAATATAACGTATTATGAAGTGAAGAATCTAAAGATGTTTATTTTAGTCAAAAATGACTACTTTTACTGTTTATTTATTTTTATGACTGGATGTAGAAAATGCCATCAGTCTTATGTGTTGAGCAGAGATGATAATACCTCTGGACTCAATTGAAGTATTGGACAGCAGGGATTGAAGCCAAAAGTGCCACTCTGAACTGTTCCAATTAATTTGTTAGGGAATGTTAGGGAGTAAACATACTGGTGAGGAAGCACCAAATAAGAAGGAATATAAAATGATAATGTTATACACAAGATTGAAGACCACTAATCAAAAAAAAAAAAGAAACTAAGGAAGGAGATACACATCAGCTGAGAGGAAGCAATGGTGGAAAAAGAAGGTATATAAAGTGAAAACATGTAATCACGGAGAAAATGTAAATACAAAAGAATTAGTAGTAATTATTTCATCCATACAGAGTATGATCTGAACTAATCACTTTTACAGGAGAGCATATGTAACATAACAAAATTATCACACTAAACATTTGAATTAATGTTACATAAATAAAAGAAAAAGTTCCATAGTGAGTGAGAAGAATAAATTGTTTAAGGATTACACTAGAAACTGTATAATTAAGTCTATAAAATGTTAATAAAAATGGAAGATAATAAAGAAAACCATTAATTAAAATAACCTACTATGAAAAAACCAGTTAAACCAGCAGTATACCCAGTAGATTGGGGAAGCAGTACAAAAAGGGAAGGACCATAAAAAAGGAAATAATCTGTCATGAAACCATTTTAATAAGGAAACTACTAATGTGATATTTGAAGAAGGGTCAAAACATATCAAGATTCCCACAAAGAGACCAGAAACAGGAAGAGATATGCCAAAACAAAATGTTAGTCATATAATAAATACCATGAGACAAAATTGAAACCGATATAGGTAAACCGCAAACAAGTTACAAGATACAATACTATAAAACACAAATTGTATATTAGTTGTAAGTGTAATATGTTAAAAAATATGTCAAAAGAGACTACCATAGTGTAGAACTCACTAAAAAGACTACCAGAGTGTAGAATCCAATAAAGTGAAGTGAGATAACAAAATTAAGAAACTACAGAGTGTATAGTGAGAAACATAGTTAAAAAATCTATGAAAAAATCTTCAATGAAGTTTAAGTATTATAAAAAGACTACCATGAGTGTAGAATAATAATAATAAAACCATTGGAATGAAAGACAGTCTAAGGACTGACAACATTACCGGTAATAAGAGTTTTTAAATTAGATATAAGAAAAACTATTACATATGAAATGTTTTCCTTAATTATAGCTAAGTAAATGGTGAGAAGGACAAAAATACCAAAGGACAGTTCATAACTGAAGGTATGACTAATATTAAGATGTTTGCTATTTATTATTAATTAGATAATATTTTAGATGTAAGGTGTAAATAGATACACGATGTTTTTTAATCACAGTTAAAGTGTTTTCAAAAGAATCATAAATACACAAGACAGTTAGTGACTGACAGTGTTACTAGTAATAGGAGTTTTTTTATTTTTGTTAATTAAATTATGTCTAGGATAAGCTATTTTGTTATCATTTGATGATACAGTAAAAAATAATAGGAATAAGATGTTTTTGTTAAAATTAGGTGATATATGGAAAATAGTTGATAATAAGATGTTTTTGTTAAAATTAGGCATAAGATGTTCATGTTATGGTTCAATGATGTTATTAGTATAAAGAAAGTTTAGTAGATACAAGATATTCTATTGTATTTAAAATCAGGTCATTTAATTTTCCATTGTGTAAGTCAGAGAGGCAAGTAGGGCATAAAAATGTAATAATTTTATTCAAATCAGTAAACCATGTATAATTGTACAAACAGACCAGCCAAGACACCATTTTTGTAAACACAGAATGGCCTATAAACCAAAAAAATTATCTATCAAAGAATTAATCTATGTAATAGGAATAGAATTCAATACATACAATACAGAAATTGAAAGTATAATTAATGCAGATACAGTTAATAGCAAATAGAATGACAAAAGAAAGAAAATTAACTTCTTTTGGAAACAGTCAAAAATAGGCTTATGATAGTAATCAAATCAGACTAAACAGCAAATTAATCAATATTGAAATGTTTTAATAACCAAATTATTAACAACAAAGTAATTACGGAGTTATTAGGTGTATTCCAGGGAAATATTATACCGAAAAAACAAATAAAAACCTTTAAAACACTGAATTTGTACAAAATATGGGGCATAAAATTATTATGTAAAATTGTAATTTTTGGACTTAAATGAGTTTGAAACAAACCCAGCTATATATCAAAAGATGTAAAATTAAATAATCAATATTACTGAATAGTTAGATTCATGTAAAATTAAGAAATGTTTGAAATACAGTAAAAAATAAGAAAACTTGTTATGTATAGTTAGATAGTGAAACAAGTCTTAGACAGATATTTTATAATTAAACAATATGAAGAGGAAAAAGACATACCACAAATTGCCCTAAAACGACGACGTTGCGTCTATTAGTCTATTGTTAATCGCAAAGCTGAACAGTTGAAAAATGTGTTAGTGGAGTATTGAAAACCAAATAATTTGTATTAAAACCAAGTGTGGTTATGCGGCGTGTAACGGAGATGAACTAACAAGTGAAATAACCTTATCTATCAATGTCTAACACTTCACAAGTTTCCAAAAACACAGTATAACACCATAAAACTCTACACCAGAAATCGACAGCCATTTTGAACAATTTTGGAACGAATTCACAGAAAACCAACACATATTTGAACATCACACTACACAAGAGATCCATCCAGAATTCGACATCGCAGACGACGAGGGGACATTCAACACTATATTTTGGACCAACACCACTTCGCAGAAAAGGGAACATCGTTTTATTTCTGTGGGAGAAGATCTTCAATTCCAACAGCATTGTAGCAGTCAAAATCGAGCAGACGGCGGCCATTGCTGAATTTCCTATAAAGACGATCAGCCAGTGCTTCCTGGAGAGGAGTGACGTCATTTCTTCGACTTGGTTCGAAATTTAAATAATTTCTTTCTAATTGACAATTGTAATAATAATTCTGTTCTATTTCAGATATTAACATTTAGTTTAAGAATACCTGTTAAATGTATCTTGTTCCTTGCCCTCTGACCATTTCGACTCGTTAAAATAACCATAAATTTAAACTTGTAAAAATATATTTGTTGATTTTTCTCACTGCCGACTGTGGCGAATATTAGCCAGTGCCTGGGACATGCGCAGTTTGACTGGCGCACAATTTTGAATGAATAAACGCAAATCATTATTCAGTTACCAGCATTGTTTTTATTTCTACCATTAATGTTATTATTATTTTTTATTAAGCAAAAACATAATTCACATTGAGAGAATAGATATAGAAGGAAATTACAAACTCAACTAATTAATTAATTATTAATTAATTAAATTAAATCATTCCATCAAACTCGATACAAGAACAAGAAAAAATATTTGCACAATTTTTAAAGTTTGATGTATTTGTTATTTATCAATCCAACACACCTAGTTATAACATATTCTTATCATCAATATTTCTATATTCTATTTATTATTACATTTGAAATTATATTACAATTTGACTAGCCTAACAGTGGGGCTAAAAGAAGAGCACAATACCTTTGTTATCACAAAAGCTACACACACAATATCAATATCAATACAATATATCATATTTTTATTCTTATTTTTATTTGTAATATTTTTATTTATATTACAAATTGGCGTCCAACTTAAGGGGCTTTAAATAGGAGGTAATAGTGTTATAAAATAAGGACGATTGTCCAATTTCCTATTTTTAGCTTGGCAACGGTCAACAGGTCGGAAGAGGGAGCGAGATGCACAGGAGAGCTACATCAAGAAAAAGGGCTATGGAGGCCGAACAGGAGATAAACATGGAGGATAAAGAAGCGACACCAGTGGAAGATGTGGAGTTAATGTTACCGCCAGCAGAACCAAATAAGCCTGCACCACCGGAGGAACAGCCGGAGAAATCCACTACAAAGGAAGATACAAAATTGGATAGAATGATGGAGATGTTACTCAGAGAATTTAAAACGACAAAAGAAGAGTTGGGTAATAAAATCGGAGATACCAATAAGAAAATCGAAGAAAATAGTAAGAAGATGGAGGAGAATAGTAAGAAGATGGAGGAGGAAATGAAGAACGATAACCAACGATTGAAGGAATAATTGGGCAATAAAATTGGAGATACTAGCAAGAAGATGGAGGAGAAGATGGAAGCAAACAGTAAGAAGATAGAAGAGAAGATGGAAGAAAATATTCAGAAAATTGAGGAGAAAATGGAGGAAATAAAGACTGACAATAAACAGTCGAAAGAGGAATTAACCCAGATAAGCCAAAAACTGGAAGAAACCAACAAGAGGATGGAAGAAACAAATCAGAAAATGGAAAGCAATAGTCAGCAATTGAGAGAAGAATTGAAGGAGACGAACCAAGAGAACATGAACCGGTTAGACGGAAGAATGGAAATATTGAAGGAAGAATTGAGCCAGAAGATAGCTGAAAACAATGAGACAATCAGCAAGAAGATAGAAGAGGAAATAACGGTAATCGAACAAAGGGTTACCAGAGCTGACGAAAAATGGAGTCAAACCGAACAAGAAGTACGGAGTATCAGGACAGAAATAAATACGAAGGTTAACAACATTGAAGAAACGACTAGGAAGACATTGGAGGAAAAACTAAAGGAAACACGGGAAGACTGGGAGCGAGTGCAGGACCGATTCACAGAAAAATGTGACGGCATAGAAGCTGCTGTGACCAGTATCAACAGTCAGGTACGACAGAACCAGACAGATATAGACCTATTCCATAGTCGACCGACAACCATTACCAGTTGTCCCAACAGTGAAAATCGTGAAGGAATTAACTTCAGGTTTTATAAAAACAAACCCATGGAATTCCTAGCAAGAATCGAGGAATACTTTGCCAAACACAGAGGTAATCGCTGGAGGGAGAATAAAGAGGTGCTTGACGAATCGTTCAAGGAAATAGCAGACAATTGGTGGATGGCGATAAGAGACGAGGTGACCGACTATCAACAATTCAGAAGGCTATTCAAAGCCAAATATTGGTCTGAATCAACGCAAAATATCGCCAGAGACGGGATATGTCATGGGAAGTACAACCCGTATGGAAACCAAACTTTAACGGCGTACTTTTTGGGAAAGGTGTGCGTGGCCAAACATCTAGAGCCCCGAATACCGGAAGAATGCCTGGTCAGCAAACTCTCATACCACTATGAGGAGGATATTATCAGAGCCAGACGAAACACTCAAATAAAGACGGTGCAAGCCATGACCGAGCTTTTAGAAATGTATGAACACGAAGACTATTACCGTCAAAGTCGCAGGAGATATGAAAAGCAGGAACCAAGGAATAACAACAATAATTTGAATAATAATAATAATCGGCAGAATGTGGGTAATAATAATAATTATAATTCCGCAAATCGGAATAATGCCGAGTACAATTATAACCCCAGAAATAACAATAATTTGCCCCGTTTTAACAACAATAATAATAATAGTAATATTCCTCGCATAAATAATAATAACAACAACCCCAACAATAATAATAATAATCATAATAACCGTCCACAAAATAACAACGGTTATTATAATAGTAATAGTAACTATGTTCCAAATGGTCAGAGGAACCCCAACCTTTCTAACAATAATTATCATGGTAATTATAACCGGAATTACCCAAATGGAGGTAACCACAATTACAGGACATATCGACCTAATGTTAATTACATCCGAGCAGAAGGCAGTGGACACAGGAGGTACCAGCCGCAACGGAGGAGCCGATACTACGAGTACGAGACCTTCCAAGGGAGCCAGGGAAGTAATCGGTACAGAGAGTACGAGCCCAGACGTAGTTCCAGCCTGGATAATCAGCGAAGACTACCTGTGACAGAAGCCCAACCAGACGATCGAGCAGAACCAAACGAAACAGCCTCAGGACTTCAAGCTGACGCTTCCAACGGTCTAACCCGTAATGAAGCGGAACATTTAAACGAACGGAGGCAGTAATAAAATCCAATAACCCTTTACTGCTCCAATCTGCTGGGTTTAATCAAGTAGGTATGAATTTGAAGAAAAACAGAAAAAATTTTACCATAATATACAGCAATTATTTAAAGGATATCCGTAAGGACCTATTAGAAGAAAGTGAGCTTAATATTAACAATAATGATAATGAAATAATATACATAATCAATACAAATTCAATCGAATCAGATTCTACAATAAATTGGCTGAAGACCAGGAAAGGCGCAAGAACAAATATCAAAAGGCTGTTAAGAAAATAATAAACTTTGAAGTCGGAGAAAAGGTACTGCTAAAAAACAGGGAATTACCCAGTACTTTGGAAGGCATTACCAAAAAGTTATTACTGCTGTATACCGGCCCATACCTGATTATTAAAAACAATAATAATAATACATATGTACTAAAGGATATCATTTCGAATAAAGTAAAAGGAACCTATAATCAGTTATCCATTAAAAAATATTTGGAGGACTCATAATTATGAGTTAAAACTATTATGAAGAAATTGTGAATTTTGAAAAAATAATAATTACCAAATTCCAAAAATTAGTAAGTACAACTTACACCAAATATCAGAAAGAATATTGTGAACAAAATAAGAATTTTGATAAGAATATAATTACAAAATTAAAAAATCAGTAAGCACAACTTACACCAAGTATCAGAAGGAATATTGTGAACAAAATAAGAATTTTGAGAAGAATAAAAAATTACCAAATTCCAAAAAATCAGTAAGCACAACTTACACCAAATATCTGAAAGAATATTGTGAACAAAATAAGAATTTTGATAAGAATATAATTTCAAAATTCAAAAAATCAGTAAGCACAACTTACAACAAAACATTTGAAGGATTATTGTGAATAAATAAAAAGAATTTTGAACATAATAAGCTTCAAAATTCAAAAGCAATAGTAGGTACAAGCTACACAAATATTCAAAGACTATTATGCAAGTAAAAAGAATTTGGAGGGAGATAATAATTGTCCAAATTCAAAATAATTAGTAAGTACCACTTACACAAACATTCAAAGACTATTATGAATGAAAAAATAATTTTGAGGAATAATAATTTCAAAATTCAAAACAATAATAAGTACAACTTATACCAAAATATTTGAAAAACAACTATGAATAAGAAAGAATGTAGTTGAATAAAAATGTCTAAAATTAAGAAACATTAAACTCACATCATTACTCATACAAATGATGAGAAATAACTCTGAAATATGAAAAAAGATTTTGTAAGAAAGAGATACAAAATTCTAAAGGAGAAAGGAAACCAGAATGTCATATGACTTAATCGAACAAATTAACCAAACTCACACAGAAAATAATTTAATAAAAATGGAACAATGAAGAAGGACCAACTCACTAAGGACCAAATAGTGAGACAAAAAAAAAAAAAAAAAAAAAAACCTGATACTAATAATGATAATGCTGTTACAACAACCACTGTTATAGTGAAAGTAATAAAGAATTAATTCATGTTATACCATGAGCAATAAAAGTAACTCAATGGATACCAGATGGTAGAAAGAGTAAATATAAATACTACTTACTATGTAAACATGATGAAATGTATATTATACCACATACCTAAACCACCTAATATGGAATAAGCTTTAAGAGAGAAGAAGAGTCAAGTGTATAAAAGTATTAATTAATATAACGTATTATGAAGTGAAGAATCTAAAGATGTTTATTTTAGTCAAAAATGACTACTTTTACTGTTTATTTATTTTTATGACTGGATGTAGAAAATGCCATCAGTCTTATGTGTTGAGCAGAGATGATAATACCTCTGGACTCAATTGAAGTATTGGACAGCAGGGATTGAAGCCAAAAGTGCCACTCTGAACTGTTCCAATTAATTTGTTAGGGAATGTTAGGGAGTAAACATACTGGTGAGGAAGCACCAAATAAGAAGGAATATAAAATGATAATGTTATACACAAGATTGAAGACCACTAATCAAAAAAAAAAAAGAAACTAAGGAAGGAGATACACATCAGCTGAGAGGAAGCAATGGTGGAAAAAGAAGGTATATAAAGTGAAAACATGTAATCACGGAGAAAATGTAAATACAAAAGAATTAGTAGTAATTATTTCATCCATACAGAGTATGATCTGAACTAATCACTTTTACAGGAGAGCATATGTAACATAACAAAATTATCACACTAAACATTTGAATTAATGTTACATAAATAAAAGAAAAAGTTCCATAGTGAGTGAGAAGAATAAATTGTTTAAGGATTACACTAGAAACTGTATAATTAAGTCTATAAAATGTTAATAAAAATGGAAGATAATAAAGAAAACCATTAATTAAAATAACCTACTATGAAAAAACCAGTTAAACCAGCAGTATACCCAGTAGATTGGGGAAGCAGTACAAAAAGGGAAGGACCATAAAAAAGGAAATAATCTGTCATGAAACCATTTTAATAAGGAAACTACTAATGTGATATTTGAAGAAGGGTCAAAACATATCAAGATTCCCACAAAGAGACCAGAAACAGGAAGAGATATGCCAAAACAAAATGTTAGTCATATAATAAATACCATGAGACAAAATTGAAACCGATATAGGTAAACCGCAAACAAGTTACAAGATACAATACTATAAAACACAAATTGTATATTAGTTGTAAGTGTAATATGTTAAAAAATATGTCAAAAGAGACTACCATAGTGTAGAACTCACTAAAAAGACTACCAGAGTGTAGAATCCAATAAAGTGAAGTGAGATAACAAAATTAAGAAACTACAGAGTGTATAGTGAGAAACATAGTTAAAAAATCTATGAAAAAATCTTCAATGAAGTTTAAGTATTATAAAAAGACTACCATGAGTGTAGAATAATAATAATAAAACCATTGGAATGAAAGACAGTCTAAGGACTGACAACATTACCGGTAATAAGAGTTTTTAAATTAGATATAAGAAAAACTATTACATATGAAATGTTTTCCTTAATTATAGCTAAGTAAATGGTGAGAAGGACAAAAATACCAAAGGACAGTTCATAACTGAAGGTATGACTAATATTAAGATGTTTGCTATTTATTATTAATTAGATAATATTTTAGATGTAAGGTGTAAATAGATACACGATGTTTTTTAATCACAGTTAAAGTGTTTTCAAAAGAATCATAAATACACAAGACAGTTAGTGACTGACAGTGTTACTAGTAATAGGAGTTTTTTTATTTTTGTTAATTAAATTATGTCTAGGATAAGCTATTTTGTTATCATTTGATGATACAGTAAAAAATAATAGGAATAAGATGTTTTTGTTAAAATTAGGTGATATATGGAAAATAGTTGATAATAAGATGTTTTTGTTAAAATTAGGCATAAGATGTTCATGTTATGGTTCAATGATGTTATTAGTATAAAGAAAGTTTAGTAGATACAAGATATTCTATTGTATTTAAAATCAGGTCATTTAATTTTCCATTGTGTAAGTCAGAGAGGCAAGTAGGGCATAAAAATGTAATAATTTTATTCAAATCAGTAAACCATGTATAATTGTACAAACAGACCAGCCAAGACACCATTTTTGTAAACACAGAATGGCCTATAAACCAAAAAAATTATCTATCAAAGAATTAATCTATGTAATAGGAATAGAATTCAATACATACAATACAGAAATTGAAAGTATAATTAATGCAGATACAGTTAATAGCAAATAGAATGACAAAAGAAAGAAAATTAACTTCTTTTGGAAACAGTCAAAAATAGGCTTATGATAGTAATCAAATCAGACTAAACAGCAAATTAATCAATATTGAAATGTTTTAATAACCAAATTATTAACAACAAAGTAATTACGGAGTTATTAGGTGTATTCCAGGGAAATATTATACCGAAAAAACAAATAAAAACCTTTAAAACACTGAATTTGTACAAAATATGGGGCATACAATTATTATGTAAAATTGTAATTTTTGGACTTAAATGAGTTTGAAACAAACCCAGCTATATATCAAAAGATGTAAAATTAAATAATCAATATTACTGAATAGTTAGATTCATGTAAAATTAAGAAATGTTTGAAATACAGTAAAAAATAAGAAAACTTGTTATGTATAGTTAGATAGTGAAACAAGTCTTAGACAGATATTTTATAATTAAACAATATGAAGAGGAAAAAGACATACCACAAATTGCCCTAAAACGACGACGACGCGCCTATTAGTCTATTGTTAATCGCAAAGCTGAACAGTTGAAAAATGTGTTAGTGGAGTATTGAAAACCAAATAATTTGTATTAAAACCAAGTGTGGTTATTCGGCGTGTAACGGAGATGAACTAACAAGTGAAATAACCTTATCTATCAATGTCTAACACTTCACAAGTTTCCAAAAACACAGTATAACACCATAAAACTCTACACCAGAAATCGACAGCCATTTTGAACAATTTTGGAACGAATTCACAGAAAACCAACACACATATTTGAACATCACACTACACAAGAGATCCATCCAGAATTCGACATCGCAGACGACGAGGGGACATTCAACACTATATTTTGGACCAACACCACTTCGCAGAAAAGGGAACATCGTTTTATTTCTGTGGGAGAAGATCTTCAATTCCAACAGCATTGTAGCAGTCAAAATCGAGCAGACGGCGGCCATTGCTGAATTTCCTATAAAGACGATCAGCCAGTGCTTCCTGGAGAGGAGTGACGTCATTTCTTCGACTTGGTTCGAAATTTAAATAATTTCTTTCTAATTGACAATTGTAATAATAATTCTGTTCTATTTCAGATATTAACATTTAGTTTAAGAATACCTGTTAAATGTATCTTGTTCCTTGCCCTCTGACCATTTCGACTCGTTAAAATAACCATAAATTTAAACTTGTAAAAATATATTTGTTGATTTTTCTCACTGCCGACTGTGGCGAATATTAGCCAGTGCCTGGGACATGCGCAGTTTGACTGGCGCACAATTTTGAATGAATAAACGCAAATCATTATTCAGTTACCAGCATTGTTTTTATTTCTACCATTAATGTTATTATTATTTTTTATTAAGCAAAAACATAATTCACATTGAGAGAATAGATATAGAAGGAAATTACAAACTCAACTAATTAATTAATTATTAATTAATTAAATTAAATCATTCCATCAAACTCGATACAAGAACAAGAAAAAATATTTGCACAATTTTTAAAGTTTGATGTATTTGTTATTTATCAATCCAACACACCTAGTTATAACATATTCTTATCATCAATATTTCTATATTCTATTTATTATTACATTTGAAATTATATTACAATTTGACTAGCCTAACAGTGGGGCTAAAAGAAGAGCACAATACCTTTGTTATCACAAAAGCTACACACACAATATCAATATCAATACAATATATCATATTTTTATTCTTATTTTTATTTGTAATATTTTTATTTATATTACAAATTGGCGTCCAACTTAAGGGGCTTTAAATAGGAGGTAATAGTGTTATAAAATAAGGACGATTGTCCAATTTCCTATTTTTAGCTTGGCAACGGTCAACAGGTCGGAAGAGGGAGCGAGATGCACAGGAGAGCTACATCAAGAAAAAGGGCTATGGAGGCCGAACAGGAGATAAACATGGAGGATAAAGAAGCGACACCAGTGGAAGATGTGGAGTTAATGTTACCGCCAGCAGAACCAAATAAGCCTGCACCACCGGAGGAACAGCCGGAGAAATCCACTACAAAGGAAGATACAAAATTGGATAGAATGATGGAGATGTTACTCAGAGAATTTAAAACGACAAAAGAAGAGTTGGGTAATAAAATCGGAGATACCAATAAGAAAATCGAAGAAAATAGTAAGAAGATGGAGGAGAATAGTAAGAAGATGGAGGAGGAAATGAAGAACGATAACCAACGATTGAAGGAATAATTGGGCAATAAAATTGGAGATACTAGCAAGAAGATGGAGGAGAAGATGGAAGCAAACAGTAAGAAGATAGAAGAGAAGATGGAAGAAAATATTCAGAAAATTGAGGAGAAAATGGAGGAAATAAAGACTGACAATAAACAGTCGAAAGAGGAATTAACCCAGATAAGCCAAAAACTGGAAGAAACCAACAAGAGGATGGAAGAAACAAATCAGAAAATGGAAAGCAATAGTCAGCAATTGAGAGAAGAATTGAAGGAGACGAACCAAGAGAACATGAACCGGTTAGACGGAAGAATGGAAATATTGAAGGAAGAATTGAGCCAGAAGATAGCTGAAAACAATGAGACAATCAGCAAGAAGATAGAAGAGGAAATAACGGTAATCGAACAAAGGGTTACCAGAGCTGACGAAAAATGGAGTCAAACCGAACAAGAAGTACGGAGTATCAGGACAGAAATAAATACGAAGGTTAACAACATTGAAGAAACGACTAGGAAGACATTGGAGGAAAAACTAAAGGAAACACGGGAAGACTGGGAGCGAGTGCAGGACCGATTCACAGAAAAATGTGACGGCATAGAAGCTGCTGTGACCAGTATCAACAGTCAGGTACGACAGAACCAGACAGATATAGACCTATTCCATAGTCGACCGACAACCATTACCAGTTGTCCCAACAGTGAAAATCGTGAAGGAATTAACTTCAGGTTTTATAAAAACAAACCCATGGAATTCCTAGCAAGAATCGAGGAATACTTTGCCAAACACAGAGGTAATCGCTGGAGGGAGAATAAAGAGGTGCTTGACGAATCGTTCAAGGAAATAGCAGACAATTGGTGGATGGCGATAAGAGACGAGGTGACCGACTATCAACAATTCAGAAGGCTATTCAAAGCCAAATATTGGTCTGAATCAACGCAAAATATCGCCAGAGACGGGATATGTCATGGGAAGTACAACCCGTATGGAAACCAAACTTTAACGGCGTACTTTTTGGGAAAGGTGTGCGTGGCCAAACATCTAGAGCCCCGAATACCGGAAGAATGCCTGGTCAGCAAACTCTCATACCACTATGAGGAGGATATTATCAGAGCCAGACGAAACACTCAAATAAAGACGGTGCAAGCCATGACCGAGCTTTTAGAAATGTATGAACACGAAGACTATTACCGTCAAAGTCGCAGGAGATATGAAAAGCAGGAACCAAGGAATAACAACAATAATTTGAATAATAATAATAATCGGCAGAATGTGGGTAATAATAATAATTATAATTCCGCAAATCGGAATAATGCCGAGTACAATTATAACCCCAGAAATAACAATAATTTGCCCCGTTTTAACAACAATAATAATAATAGTAATATTCCTCGCATAAATAATAATAACAACAACCCCAACAATAATAATAATAATCATAATAACCGTCCACAAAATAACAACGGTTATTATAATAGTAATAGTAACTATGTTCCAAATGGTCAGAGGAACCCCAACCTTTCTAACAATAATTATCATGGTAATTATAACCGGAATTACCCAAATGGAGGTAACCACAATTACAGGACATATCGACCTAATGTTAATTACATCCGAGCAGAAGGCAGTGGGCACAGGAGGTACCAGCCGCAACGGAGGAGCCGATACTACGAGTACGAGACCTTCCAAGGGAGCCAGGGAAGTAATCGGTACAGAGAGTACGAGCCCAGACGTAGTTCCAGCCTGGATAATCAGCGAAGACTACCTGTGACAGAAGCCCAACCAGACGATCGAGCAGAACCAAACGAAACAGCCTCAGGACTTCAAGCTGACGCTTCCAACGGTCTAACCCGTAATGAAGCGGAACATTTAAACGAACGGAGGCAGTAATAAAATCCAATAACCCTTTACTGCTCCAATCTGCTGGGTTTAATCAAGTAGGTATGAATTTGAAGAAAAACAGAAAAAATTTTACCATAATATACAGCAATTATTTAAAGGATATCCGTAAGGACCTATTAGAAGAAAGTGAGCTTAATATTAACAATAATGATAATGAAATAATATACATAATCAATACAAATTCAATCGAATCAGATTCTACAATAAATTGGCTGAAGACCAGGAAAGGCGCAAGAACAAATATCAAAAGGCTGTTAAGAAAATAATAAACTTTGAAGTCGGAGAAAAGGTACTGCTAAAAAACAGGGAATTACCCAGTACTTTGGAAGGCATTACCAAAAAGTTATTACTGCTGTATACCGGCCCATACCTGATTATTAAAAACAATAATAATAATACATATGTACTAAAGGATATCATTTCGAATAAAGTAAAAGGAACCTATAATCAGTTATCCATTAAAAAATATTTGGAGGACTCATAATTATGAGTTAAAACTATTATGAAGAAATTGTGAATTTTGAAAAAATAATAATTACCAAATTCCAAAAATTAGTAAGTACAACTTACACCAAATATCAGAAAGAATATTGTGAACAAAATAAGAATTTTGATAAGAATATAATTACAAAATTAAAAAATCAGTAAGCACAACTTACACCAAGTATCAGAAGGAATATTGTGAACAAAATAAGAATTTTGAGAAGAATAAAAAATTACCAAATTCCAAAAAATCAGTAAGCACAACTTACACCAAATATCTGAAAGAATATTGTGAACAAAATAAGAATTTTGATAAGAATATAATTTCAAAATTCAAAAAATCAGTAAGCACAACTTACAACAAAACATTTGAAGGATTATTGTGAATAAATAAAAAGAATTTTGAACATAATAAGCTTCAAAATTCAAAAGCAATAGTAGGTACAAGCTACACAAATATTCAAAGACTATTATGCAAGTAAAAAGAATTTGGAGGGAGATAATAATTGTCCAAATTCAAAATAATTAGTAAGTACCACTTACACAAACATTCAAAGACTATTATGAATGAAAAAATAATTTTGAGGAATAATAATTTCAAAATTCAAAACAATAATAAGTACAACTTATACCAAAATATTTGAAAAACAACTATGAATAAGAAAGAATGTAGTTGAATAAAAATGTCTAAAATTAAGAAACATTAAACTCACATCATTACTCATACAAATGATGAGAAATAACTCTGAAATATGAAAAAAGATTTTGTAAGAAAGAGATACAAAATTCTAAAGGAGAAAGGAAACCAGAATGTCATATGACTTAATCGAACAAATTAACCAAACTCACACAGAAAATAATTTAATAAAAATGGAACAATGAAGAAGGACCAACTCACTAAGGACCAAATAGTGAGACAAAAAAAAAAAAAAAAAAAAAAAAAAAACCTGATACTAATAATGATAATGCTGTTACAACAACCACTGTTATAGTGAAAGTAATAAAGAATTAATTCATGTTATACCATGAGCAATAAAAGTAACTCAATGGATACCAGATGGTAGAAAGAGTAAATATAAATACTACTTACTATGTAAACATGATGAAATGTATATTATACCACATACCTAAACCACCTAATATGGAATAAGCTTTAAGAGAGAAGAAGAGTCAAGTGTATAAAAGTATTAATTAATATAACGTATTATGAAGTGAAGAATCTAAAGATGTTTATTTTAGTCAAAAATGACTACTTTTACTGTTTATTTATTTTTATGACTGGATGTAGAAAATGCCATCAGTCTTATGTGTTGAGCAGAGATGATAATACCTCTGGACTCAATTGAAGTATTGGACAGCAGGGATTGAAGCCAAAAGTGCCACTCTGAACTGTTCCAATTAATTTGTTAGGGAATGTTAGGGAGTAAACATACTGGTGAGGAAGCACCAAATAAGAAGGAATATAAAATGATAATGTTATACACAAGATTGAAGACCACTAATCAAAAAAAAAAAAGAAACTAAGGAAGGAGATACACATCAGCTGAGAGGAAGCAATGGTGGAAAAAGAAGGTATATAAAGTGAAAACATGTAATCACGGAGAAAATGTAAATACAAAAGAATTAGTAGTAATTATTTCATCCATACAGAGTATGATCTGAACTAATCACTTTTACAGGAGAGCATATGTAACATAACAAAATTATCACACTAAACATTTGAATTAATGTTACATAAATAAAAGAAAAAGTTCCATAGTGAGTGAGAAGAATAAATTGTTTAAGGATTACACTAGAAACTGTATAATTAAGTCTATAAAATGTTAATAAAAATGGAAGATAATAAAGAAAACCATTAATTAAAATAACCTACTATGAAAAAACCAGTTAAACCAGCAGTATACCCAGTAGATTGGGGAAGCAGTACAAAAAGGGAAGGACCATAAAAAAGGAAATAATCTGTCATGAAACCATTTTAATAAGGAAACTACTAATGTGATATTTGAAGAAGGGTCAAAACATATCAAGATTCCCACAAAGAGACCAGAAACAGGAAGAGATATGCCAAAACAAAATGTTAGTCATATAATAAATACCATGAGACAAAATTGAAACCGATATAGGTAAACCGCAAACAAGTTACAAGATACAATACTATAAAACACAAATTGTATATTAGTTGTAAGTGTAATATGTTAAAAAATATGTCAAAAGAGACTACCATAGTGTAGAACTCACTAAAAAGACTACCAGAGTGTAGAATCCAATAAAGTGAAGTGAGATAACAAAATTAAGAAACTACAGAGTGTATAGTGAGAAACATAGTTAAAAAATCTATGAAAAAATCTTCAATGAAGTTTAAGTATTATAAAAAGACTACCATGAGTGTAGAATAATAATAATAAAACCATTGGAATGAAAGACAGTCTAAGGACTGACAACATTACCGGTAATAAGAGTTTTTAAATTAGATATAAGAAAAACTATTACATATGAAATGTTTTCCTTAATTATAGCTAAGTAAATGGTGAGAAGGACAAAAATACCAAAGGACAGTTCATAACTGAAGGTATGACTAATATTAAGATGTTTGCTATTTATTATTAATTAGATAATATTTTAGATGTAAGGTGTAAATAGATACACGATGTTTTTTAATCACAGTTAAAGTGTTTTCAAAAGAATCATAAATACACAAGACAGTTAGTGACTGACAGTGTTACTAGTAATAGGAGTTTTTTTATTTTTGTTAATTAAATTATGTCTAGGATAAGCTATTTTGTTATCATTTGATGATACAGTAAAAAATAATAGGAATAAGATGTTTTTGTTAAAATTAGGTGATATATGGAAAATAGTTGATAATAAGATGTTTTTGTTAAAATTAGGCATAAGATGTTCATGTTATGGTTCAATGATGTTATTAGTATAAAGAAAGTTTAGTAAATACAAGATATTCTATTGTATTTAAAATCAGGTCATTTAATTTTCCATTGTGTAAGTCAGAGAGGCAAGTAGGGCATAAAAATGTAATAATTTTATTCAAATCAGTAAACCATGTATAATTGTACAAACAGACCAGCCAAGACACCATTTTTGTAAACACAGAATGGCCTATAAACCAAAAAAATTATCTATCAAAGAATTAATCTATGTAATAGGAATAGAATTCAATACATACAATACAGAAATTGAAAGTATAATTAATGCAGATACAGTTAATAGCAAATAGAATGACAAAAGAAAGAAAATTAACTTCTTTTGGAAACAGTCAAAAATAGGCTTATGATAGTAATCAAATCAGACTAAACAGCAAATTAATCAATATTGAAATGTTTTAATAACCAAATTATTAACAACAAAGTAATTACGGAGTTATTAGGTGTATTCCAGGGAAATATTATACCGAAAAAACAAATAAAAACCTTTAAAACACTGAATTTGTACAAAATATGGGGCATACAATTATTATGTAAAATTGTAATTTTTGGACTTAAATGAGTTTGAAACAAACCCAGCTATATATCAAAAGATGTAAAATTAAATAATCAATATTACTGAATAGTTAGATTCATGTAAAATTAAGAAATGTTTGAAATACAGTAAAAAATAAGAAAACTTGTTATGTATAGTTAGATAGTGAAACAAGTCTTAGACAGATATTTTATAATTAAACAATATGAAGAGGAAAAAGACATACCACAAATTGCCCTAAAACGACGACGTTGCGCCTATTAGTCTATTGTTAATCGCAAAGCTGAACAGTTGAAAAATGTGTTAGTGGAGTATTGAAAACCAAATAATTTGTATTAAAACCAAGTGTGGTTATTCGGCGTGTAACGGAGATGAAGTAACAAGTGAAATAACCTTATCTATCAATGTCTAACACTTCACAAGTTTCCAAAAACACAGTATAACACCATAAAACTCTACACCAGAAATCGACAGCCATTTTGAACAATTTTGGAACGAATTCACAGAAAACCAACACACATATTTGAACATCACACTACACAAGAGATCCATCCAGAATTCGACATCGCAGACGACGAGGGGACATTCAACACTATATTTTGGACCAACACCACTTCGCAGAAAAGGGAACATCGTTTTATTTCTGTGGGAGAAGATCTTCAATTCCAACAGCATTGTAGCAGTCAAAATCGAGCAGACGGCGGCCATTGCTGAATTTCCTATAAAGACGATCAGCCAGTGCTTCCTGGAGAGGAGTGACGTCATTTCTTCGACTTGGTTCGAAATTTAAATAATTTCTTTCTAATTGACAATTGTAATAATAATTCTGTTCTATTTCAGATATTAACATTTAGTTTAAGAATACCTGTTAAATGTATCTTGTTCCTTGCCCTCTGACCATTTCGACTCGTTAAAATAACCATAAATTTAAACTTGTAAAAATATATTTGTTGATTTTTCTCACTGCCGACTGTGGCGAATATTAGCCAGTGCCTGGGACATGCGCAGTTTGACTGGCGCACAATTTTGAATGAATAAACGCAAATCATTATTCAGTTACCAGCATTGTTTTTATTTCTACCATTAATGTTATTATTATTTTTTATTAAGCAAAAACATAATTCACATTGAGAGAATAGATATAGAAGGAAATTACAAACTCAACTAATTAATTAATTATTAATTAATTAAATTAAATCATTCCATCAAACTCGATACAAGAACAAGAAAAAATATTTGCACAATTTTTAAAGTTTGATGTATTTGTTATTTATCAATCCAACACACCTAGTTATAACATATTCTTATCATCAATATTTCTATATTCTATTTATTATTACATTTGAAATTATATTACAATTTGACTAGCCTAACAGTGGGGCTAAAAGAAGAGCACAATACCTTTGTTATCACAAAAGCTACACACACAATATCAATATCAATACAATATATCATATTTTTATTCTTATTTTTATTTGTAATATTTTTATTTATATTACAAATTGGCGTCCAACTTAAGGGGCTTTAAATAGGAGGTAATAGTGTTATAAAATAAGGACGATTGTCCAATTTCCTATTTTTAGCTTGGCAACGGTCAACAGGTCGGAAGAGGGAGCGAGATGCACAGGAGAGCTACATCAAGAAAAAGGGCTATGGAGGCCGAACAGGAGATAAACATGGAGGATAAAGAAGCGACACCAGTGGAAGATGTGGAGTTAATGTTACCGCCAGCAGAACCAAATAAGCCTGCACCACCGGAGGAACAGCCGGAGAAATCCACTACAAAGGAAGATACAAAATTGGATAGAATGATGGAGATGTTACTCAGAGAATTTAAAACGACAAAAGAAGAGTTGGGTAATAAAATCGGAGATACCAATAAGAAAATCGAAGAAAATAGTAAGAAGATGGAGGAGAATAGTAAGAAGATGGAGGAGGAAATGAAGAACGATAACCAACGATTGAAGGAATAATTGGGCAATAAAATTGGAGATACTAGCAAGAAGATGGAGGAGAAGATGGAAGCAAACAGTAAGAAGATAGAAGAGAAGATGGAAGAAAATATTCAGAAAATTGAGGAGAAAATGGAGGAAATAAAGACTGACAATAAACAGTCGAAAGAGGAATTAACCCAGATAAGCCAAAAACTGGAAGAAACCAACAAGAGGATGGAAGAAACAAATCAGAAAATGGAAAGCAATAGTCAGCAATTGAGAGAAGAATTGAAGGAGACGAACCAAGAGAACATGAACCGGTTAGACGGAAGAATGGAAATATTGAAGGAAGAATTGAGCCAGAAGATAGCTGAAAACAATGAGACAATCAGCAAGAAGATAGAAGAGGAAATAACGGTAATCGAACAAAGGGTTACCAGAGCTGACGAAAAATGGAGTCAAACCGAACAAGAAGTACGGAGTATCAGGACAGAAATAAATACGAAGGTTAACAACATTGAAGAAACGACTAGGAAGACATTGGAGGAAAAACTAAAGGAAACACGGGAAGACTGGGAGCGAGTGCAGGACCGATTCACAGAAAAATGTGACGGCATAGAAGCTGCTGTGACCAGTATCAACAGTCAGGTACGACAGAACCAGACAGATATAGACCTATTCCATAGTCGACCGACAACCATTACCAGTTGTCCCAACAGTGAAAATCGTGAAGGAATTAACTTCAGGTTTTATAAAAACAAACCCATGGAATTCCTAGCAAGAATCGAGGAATACTTTGCCAAACACAGAGGTAATCGCTGGAGGGAGAATAAAGAGGTGCTTGACGAATCGTTCAAGGAAATAGCAGACAATTGGTGGATGGCGATAAGAGACGAGGTGACCGACTATCAACAATTCAGAAGGCTATTCAAAGCCAAATATTGGTCTGAATCAACGCAAAATATCGCCAGAGACGGGATATGTCATGGGAAGTACAACCCGTATGGAAACCAAACTTTAACGGCGTACTTTTTGGGAAAGGTGTGCGTGGCCAAACATCTAGAGCCCCGAATACCGGAAGAATGCCTGGTCAGCAAACTCTCATACCACTATGAGGAGGATATTATCAGAGCCAGACGAAACACTCAAATAAAGACGGTGCAAGCCATGACCGAGCTTTTAGAAATGTATGAACACGAAGACTATTACCGTCAAAGTCGCAGGAGATATGAAAAGCAGGAACCAAGGAATAACAACAATAATTTGAATAATAATAATAATCGGCAGAATGTGGGTAATAATAATAATTATAATTCCGCAAATCGGAATAATGCCGAGTACAATTATAACCCCAGAAATAACAATAATTTGCCCCGTTTTAACAACAATAATAATAATAGTAATATTCCTCGCATAAATAATAATAACAACAACCCCAACAATAATAATAATAATCATAATAACCGTCCACAAAATAACAACGGTTATTATAATAGTAATAGTAACTATGTTCCAAATGGTCAGAGGAACCCCAACCTTTCTAACAATAATTATCATGGTAATTATAACCGGAATTACCCAAATGGAGGTAACCACAATTACAGGACATATCGACCTAATGTTAATTACATCCGAGCAGAAGGCAGTGGGCACAGGAGGTACCAGCCGCAACGGAGGAGCCGATACTACGAGTACGAGACCTTCCAAGGGAGCCAGGGAAGTAATCGGTACAGAGAGTACGAGCCCAGACGTAGTTCCAGCCTGGATAATCAGCGAAGACTACCTGTGACAGAAGCCCAACCAGACGATCGAGCAGAACCAAACGAAACAGCCTCAGGACTTCAAGCTGACGCTTCCAACGGTCTAACCCGTAATGAAGCGGAACATTTAAACGAACGGAGGCAGTAATAAAATCCAATAACCCTTTACTGCTCCAATCTGCTGGGTTTAATCAAGTAGGTATGAATTTGAAGAAAAACAGAAAAAATTTTACCATAATATACAGCAATTATTTAAAGGATATCCGTAAGGACCTATTAGAAGAAAGTGAGCTTAATATTAACAATAATGATAATGAAATAATATACATAATCAATACAAATTCAATCGAATCAGATTCTACAATAAATTGGCTGAAGACCAGGAAAGGCGCAAGAACAAATATCAAAAGGCTGTTAAGAAAATAATAAACTTTGAAGTCGGAGAAAAGGTACTGCTAAAAAACAGGGAATTACCCAGTACTTTGGAAGGCATTACCAAAAAGTTATTACTGCTGTATACCGGCCCATACCTGATTATTAAAAACAATAATAATAATACATATGTACTAAAGGATATCATTTCGAATAAAGTAAAAGGAACCTATAATCAGTTATCCATTAAAAAATATTTGGAGGACTCATAATTATGAGTTAAAACTATTATGAAGAAATTGTGAATTTTGAAAAAATAATAATTACCAAATTCCAAAAATTAGTAAGTACAACTTACACCAAATATCAGAAAGAATATTGTGAACAAAATAAGAATTTTGATAAGAATATAATTACAAAATTAAAAAATCAGTAAGCACAACTTACACCAAGTATCAGAAGGAATATTGTGAACAAAATAAGAATTTTGAGAAGAATAAAAAATTACCAAATTCCAAAAAATCAGTAAGCACAACTTACACCAAATATCTGAAAGAATATTGTGAACAAAATAAGAATTTTGATAAGAATATAATTTCAAAATTCAAAAAATCAGTAAGCACAACTTACAACAAAACATTTGAAGGATTATTGTGAATAAATAAAAAGAATTTTGAACATAATAAGCTTCAAAATTCAAAAGCAATAGTAGGTACAAGCTACACAAATATTCAAAGACTATTATGCAAGTAAAAAGAATTTGGAGGGAGATAATAATTGTCCAAATTCAAAATAATTAGTAAGTACCACTTACACAAACATTCAAAGACTATTATGAATGAAAAAATAATTTTGAGGAATAATAATTTCAAAATTCAAAACAATAATAAGTACAACTTATACCAAAATATTTGAAAAACAACTATGAATAAGAAAGAATGTAGTTGAATAAAAATGTCTAAAATTAAGAAACATTAAACTCACATCATTACTCATACAAATGATGAGAAATAACTCTGAAATATGAAAAAAGATTTTGTAAGAAAGAGATACAAAATTCTAAAGGAGAAAGGAAACCAGAATGTCATATGACTTAATCGAACAAATTAACCAAACTCACACAGAAAATAATTTAATAAAAATGGAACAATGAAGAAGGACCAACTCACTAAGGACCAAATAGTGAGACAAAAAAAAAAAAAAAAAAAAAAAAAAACCTGATACTAATAATGATAATGCTGTTACAACAACCACTGTTATAGTGAAAGTAATAAAGAATTAATTCATGTTATACCATGAGCAATAAAAGTAACTCAATGGATACCAGATGGTAGAAAGAGTAAATATAAATACTACTTACTATGTAAACATGATGAAATGTATATTATACCACATACCTAAACCACCTAATATGGAATAAGCTTTAAGAGAGAAGAAGAGTCAAGTGTATAAAAGTATTAATTAATATAACGTATTATGAAGTGAAGAATCTAAAGATGTTTATTTTAGTCAAAAATGACTACTTTTACTGTTTATTTATTTTTATGACTGGATGTAGAAAATGCCATCAGTCTTATGTGTTGAGCAGAGATGATAATACCTCTGGACTCAATTGAAGTATTGGACAGCAGGGATTGAAGCCAAAAGTGCCACTCTGAACTGTTCCAATTAATTTGTTAGGGAATGTTAGGGAGTAAACATACTGGTGAGGAAGCACCAAATAAGAAGGAATATAAAATGATAATGTTATACACAAGATTGAAGACCACTAATCAAAAAAAAAAAAGAAACTAAGGAAGGAGATACACATCAGCTGAGAGGAAGCAATGGTGGAAAAAGAAGGTATATAAAGTGAAAACATGTAATCACGGAGAAAATGTAAATACAAAAGAATTAGTAGTAATTATTTCATCCATACAGAGTATGATCTGAACTAATCACTTTTACAGGAGAGCATATGTAACATAACAAAATTATCACACTAAACATTTGAATTAATGTTACATAAATAAAAGAAAAAGTTCCATAGTGAGTGAGAAGAATAAATTGTTTAAGGATTACACTAGAAACTGTATAATTAAGTCTATAAAATGTTAATAAAAATGGAAGATAATAAAGAAAACCATTAATTAAAATAACCTACTATGAAAAAACCAGTTAAACCAGCAGTATACCCAGTAGATTGGGGAAGCAGTACAAAAAGGGAAGGACCATAAAAAAGGAAATAATCTGTCATGAAACCATTTTAATAAGGAAACTACTAATGTGATATTTGAAGAAGGGTCAAAACATATCAAGATTCCCACAAAGAGACCAGAAACAGGAAGAGATATGCCAAAACAAAATGTTAGTCATATAATAAATACCATGAGACAAAATTGAAACCGATATAGGTAAACCGCAAACAAGTTACAAGATACAATACTATAAAACACAAATTGTATATTAGTTGTAAGTGTAATATGTTAAAAAATATGTCAAAAGAGACTACCATAGTGTAGAACTCACTAAAAAGACTACCAGAGTGTAGAATCCAATAAAGTGAAGTGAGATAACAAAATTAAGAAACTACAGAGTGTATAGTGAGAAACATAGTTAAAAAATCTATGAAAAAATCTTCAATGAAGTTTAAGTATTATAAAAAGACTACCATGAGTGTAGAATAATAATAATAAAACCATTGGAATGAAAGACAGTCTAAGGACTGACAACATTACCGGTAATAAGAGTTTTTAAATTAGATATAAGAAAAACTATTACATATGAAATGTTTTCCTTAATTATAGCTAAGTAAATGGTGAGAAGGACAAAAATACCAAAGGACAGTTCATAACTGAAGGTATGACTAATATTAAGATGTTTGCTATTTATTATTAATTAGATAATATTTTAGATGTAAGGTGTAAATAGATACACGATGTTTTTTAATCACAGTTAAAGTGTTTTCAAAAGAATCATAAATACACAAGACAGTTAGTGACTGACAGTGTTACTAGTAATAGGAGTTTTTTTATTTTTGTTAATTAAATTATGTCTAGGATAAGCTATTTTGTTATCATTTGATGATACAGTAAAAAATAATAGGAATAAGATGTTTTTGTTAAAATTAGGTGATATATGGAAAATAGTTGATAATAAGATGTTTTTGTTAAAATTAGGCATAAGATGTTCATGTTATGGTTCAATGATGTTATTAGTATAAAGAAAGTTTAGTAGATACAAGATATTCTATTGTATTTAAAATCAGGTCATTTAATTTTCCATTGTGTAAGTCAGAGAGGCAAGTAGGGCATAAAAATGTAATAATTTTATTCAAATCAGTAAACCATGTATAATTGTACAAACAGACCAGCCAAGACACCATTTTTGTAAACACAGAATGGCCTATAAACCAAAAAAATTATCTATCAAAGAATTAATCTATGTAATAGGAATAGAATTCAATACATACAATACAGAAATTGAAAGTATAATTAATGCAGATACAGTTAATAGCAAATAGAATGACAAAAGAAAGAAAATTAACTTCTTTTGGAAACAGTCAAAAATAGGCTTATGATAGTAATCAAATCAGACTAAACAGCAAATTAATCAATATTGAAATGTTTTAATAACCAAATTATTAACAACAAAGTAATTACGGAGTTATTAGGTGTATTCCAGGGAAATATTATACCGAAAAAACAAATAAAAACCTTTAAAACACTGAATTTGTACAAAATATGGGGCATACAATTATTATGTAAAATTGTAATTTTTGGACTTAAATGAGTTTGAAACAAACCCAGCTATATATCAAAAGATGTAAAATTAAATAATCAATATTACTGAATAGTTAGATTCATGTAAAATTAAGAAATGTTTGAAATACAGTAAAAAATAAGAAAACTTGTTATGTATAGTTAGATAGTGAAACAAGTCTTAGACAGATATTTTATAATTAAACAATATGAAGAGGAAAAAGACATACCACAAATTGCCCTAAAACGACGACGTTGCGCCTATTAGTCTATTGTTAATCGCAAAGCTGAACAGTTGAAAAATGTGTTAGTGGAGTATTGAAAACCAAATAATTTGTATTAAAACCAAGTGTGGTTATTCGGCGTGTAACGGAGATGAACTAACAAGTGAAATAACCTTATCTATCAATGTCTAACACTTCACAAGTTTCCAAAAACACAGTATAACACCATAAAACTCTACACCAGAAATCGACAGCCATTTTGAACAATTTTGGAACGAATTCACAGAAAACCAACACACATATTTGAACATCACACTACACAAGAGATCCATCCAGAATTCGACATCGCAGACGACGAGGGGACATTCAACACTATATTTTGGACCAACACCACTTCGCAGAAAAGGGAACATCGTTTTATTTCTGTGGGAGAAGATCTTCAATTCCAACAGCATTGTAGCAGTCAAAATCGAGCAGACGGCGGCCATTGCTGAATTTCCTATAAAGACGATCAGCCAGTGCTTCCTGGAGAGGAGTGACGTCATTTCTTCGACTTGGTTCGAAATTTAAATAATTTCTTTCTAATTGACAATTGTAATAATAATTCTGTTCTATTTCAGATATTAACATTTAGTTTAAGAATACCTGTTAAATGTATCTTGTTCCTTGCCCTCTGACCATTTCGACTCGTTAAAATAACCATAAATTTAAACTTGTAAAAATATATTTGTTGATTTTTCTCACTGCCGACTGTGGCGAATATTAGCCAGTGCCTGGGACATGCGCAGTTTGACTGGCGCACAATTTTGAATGAATAAACGCAAATCATTATTCAGTTACCAGCATTGTTTTTATTTCTACCATTAATGTTATTATTATTTTTTATTAAGCAAAAACATAATTCACATTGAGAGAATAGATATAGAAGGAAATTACAAACTCAACTAATTAATTAATTATTAATTAATTAAATTAAATCATTCCATCAAACTCGATACAAGAACAAGAAAAAATATTTGCACAATTTTTAAAGTTTGATGTATTTGTTATTTATCAATCCAACACACCTAGTTATAACATATTCTTATCATCAATATTTCTATATTCTATTTATTATTACATTTGAAATTATATTACAATTTGACTAGCCTAACAGTGGGGCTAAAAGAAGAGCACAATACCTTTGTTATCACAAAAGCTACACACACAATATCAATATCAATACAATATATCATATTTTTATTCTTATTTTTATTTGTAATATTTTTATTTATATTACAAATTGGCGTCCAACTTAAGGGGCTTTAAATAGGAGGTAATAGTGTTATAAAATAAGGACGATTGTCCAATTTCCTATTTTTAGCTTGGCAACGGTCAACAGGTCGGAAGAGGGAGCGAGATGCACAGGAGAGCTACATCAAGAAAAAGGGCTATGGAGGCCGAACAGGAGATAAACATGGAGGATAAAGAAGCGACACCAGTGGAAGATGTGGAGTTAATGTTACCGCCAGCAGAACCAAATAAGCCTGCACCACCGGAGGAACAGCCGGAGAAATCCACTACAAAGGAAGATACAAAATTGGATAGAATGATGGAGATGTTACTCAGAGAATTTAAAACGACAAAAGAAGAGTTGGGTAATAAAATCGGAGATACCAATAAGAAAATCGAAGAAAATAGTAAGAAGATGGAGGAGAATAGTAAGAAGATGGAGGAGGAAATGAAGAACGATAACCAACGATTGAAGGAATAATTGGGCAATAAAATTGGAGATACTAGCAAGAAGATGGAGGAGAAGATGGAAGCAAACAGTAAGAAGATAGAAGAGAAGATGGAAGAAAATATTCAGAAAATTGAGGAGAAAATGGAGGAAATAAAGACTGACAATAAACAGTCGAAAGAGGAATTAACCCAGATAAGCCAAAAACTGGAAGAAACCAACAAGAGGATGGAAGAAACAAATCAGAAAATGGAAAGCAATAGTCAGCAATTGAGAGAAGAATTGAAGGAGACGAACCAAGAGAACATGAACCGGTTAGACGGAAGAATGGAAATATTGAAGGAAGAATTGAGCCAGAAGATAGCTGAAAACAATGAGACAATCAGCAAGAAGATAGAAGAGGAAATAACGGTAATCGAACAAAGGGTTACCAGAGCTGACGAAAAATGGAGTCAACCGAACAAGAAGTACGGAGTATCAGGACAGAAATAAATACGAAGGTTAACAACATTGAAGAAACGACTAGGAAGACATTGGAGGAAAAACTAAAGGAAACACGGGAAGACTGGGAGCGAGTGCAGGACCGATTCACAGAAAAATGTGACGGCATAGAAGCTGCTGTGACCAGTATCAACAGTCAGGTACGACAGAACCAGACAGATATAGACCTATTCCATAGTCGACCGACAACCATTACCAGTTGTCCCAACAGTGAAAATCGTGAAGGAATTAACTTCAGGTTTTATAAAAACAAACCCATGGAATTCCTAGCAAGAATCGAGGAATACTTTGCCAAACACAGAGGTAATCGCTGGAGGGAGAATAAAGAGGTGCTTGACGAATCGTTCAAGGAAATAGCAGACAATTGGTGGATGGCGATAAGAGACGAGGTGACCGACTATCAACAATTCAGAAGGCTATTCAAAGCCAAATATTGGTCTGAATCAACGCAAAATATCGCCAGAGACGGGATATGTCATGGAAGTACAACCCGTATGGAAACCAAACTTTAACGGCGTACTTTTTGGGAAAGGTGTGCGTGGCCAAACATCTAGAGCCCCGAATACCGGAAGAATGCCTGGTCAGCAAACTCTCATACCACTATGAGGAGGATATTATCAGAGCCAGACGAAACACTCAAATAAAGACGGTGCAAGCCATGACCGAGCTTTTAGAAATGTATGAACACGAAGACTATTACCGTCAAAGTCGCAGGAGATATGAAAAGCAGGAACCAAGGAATAACAACAATAATTTGAATAATAATAATAATCGGCAGAATGTGGGTAATAATAATAATTATAATTCCGCAAATCGGAATAATGCCGAGTACAATTATAACCCCAGAAATAACAATAATTTGCCCCGTTTTAACAACAATAATAATAATAGTAATATTCCTCGCATAAATAATAATAACAACAACCCCAACAATAATAATAATAATCATAATAACCGTCCACAAAATAACAACGGTTATTATAATAGTAATAGTAACTATGTTCCAAATGGTCAGAGGAACCCCAACCTTTCTAACAATAATTATCATGGTAATTATAACCGGAATTACCCAAATGGAGGTAACCA
>JAWRYS010001456.1:0-65560 GCA_034769895.1 Magicicada septendecula
TTTTCGATTCCCATCGATAATAATTAACCCTTTTCTGTTTTCATAATTATATATAATTATAGAAGAAAACATAAATCTTTATACAAAATGAAACATATATCCAGAATATATGGATACAATTACTAAAATCTCCCTCTTACTCAAACATTTTATATAAAAATCTTACTATTATTATTATTATTATTATTAATATTATTATCGTAAGTAATCTGGCGCTGTTAACCATATTTACCCCTCTTTCTCCTCCACACACAGTATTTGTTGTACATACATATGATTCATGTTCAGATTCCTATGCTAATACATGATAAACATAATACATATTACATAATACATAATAATACACTCATCATTAACATTAATACATTTATACGGTTAATACATTAAAATAACCAATTCACATTTAACTTTGATTAGCATTTCTTTAAATTTGCGTATCAGATTATAAACATTACTTTTTAATTAATTAATTAATTAATACTTTTAATTATTAAACTTTTATTAATTAGCCATCAATTATTTATCATTGACTACCATTTAATTCTTCACAATTTCAAATTTATTATTAATATTCATATTACATTATATTATTTCATTTCTTATTACCTTTCTATGAATTTTCTACTCTTCACATTTTTATCACATTCATTGATTAGTCTGGGTGACTCCTGTATCCACTATGATTTGACTTATTATATAGGCACTAACATTTATAATCTTACTCACCTTTCTTCCTACTAACCACTACTAACAACCAGATTTACATATTATGACACCAATTCTCAATTATAAACACCTTCACTAATTCCATTTAAATCCTATGGCACCGCTCGTCTTTGTATTAGAATGGGTGTTCCTACTTGGCCATATACATTCATAATTTTTTGCCCTTCCAAAATATCGGCAAACACTCCCTTAAACTACGCTATTACCTGCCACAACGCTATACGTTGGCCACTCCTTATCACCTCACCCCCACTACAAAATATCATCATCAACAAATATATGTTTACTATTTCTTTTATGAATTTGCTAACTGCTATAATTTTTTATTGTTCGACTAAGCTTTTCGTCATTACTGACATCTTCAGGTCTTAAACAACACGTTTAAGACCTGAAGATGTCAGTAATGACGAAAAGCTTAGTCGAACAATAAAAAATTATAGCAGTTAGCAAATTCATAAAAGAAATAGTAAGGATGGCTGCTAATTTAAAACAATACGAAGAATGAAATATATGTTTACCCTTTACATTACTCACCTCTCTACATATAATCACTACTACTGTGTCCCTAAAATATCTAACACTCTCTTTGTGTATTATTTTCTTTAAAATTCTTATCTATCTAACTCCCATTAACTTTGATTGATTAACTCACATGCCTTTATTATAATTCTCACCCAATCTCTATTCCTTTTTAAACACTTTACATTTCTGTGATCATTGACAATTGCATTAGAAAATTCATGTCTCACTACTAATAACAGTACATCTCAATATTCAAAAATATATATATACTTAATCATTTATTATTCATTAGAAATTAATAATTTAACTTCATTACACAAACTTCTTTTATACCACAGTAATTGAGTAATTGATCTTCAATTATTTAATTAATTAATTAAACTTTCACTATTACTTTCACTTGTTTAGTCCAAAGCAAAAACATGTTGATTGTTATTATTAAATCAATTAAACTATAACTTACTGTTACATATATGGTGTACATAAAATTTACCTGTAATATACAACATCAAAAATACACAAATACATTGACATTAATACACACAAAAATATACAATCCAACTTATTATTTTATCATTGATCAAAATCAGTTCATAAGCAGTCCATTTCAAAATCACTGTTCACTATATTAAATGTTCATACACAAAACAATCTATCCTCCATCATTGAATAACAGTCTAATCTTAGGTCTATACAACTTATTTTTTAGTAAATAAATGATATTTATATTAGTATCAATATAATATTTATCTCCATTTTTATATTTTTCCACTATCTCGTTCGTATAAATAGGTGTATTCCATATTAATTTATCATATACCATGTCACGATCAGGTATGGTTCTGTCTATCTCAGTATTATCTGTCATAATCATGTTAGTCATATAGTCATCATAATTATCTACTACAACACCCGTTACTTCCCAAGGTAAGTAATTGTTATCATTATTATCATCATCTACTATTATTGCTGTCTCAGGTAAGTATTCGCTATAATTATCCACCATCTCTACTCCTAACCTTTCTACAAATTCTCTATACTTTCTATTTATCTTAAAAATCTCTATTACTCTCTTTCTCTCTCTCTCAATATATTTCTCACCATAACACCAAGCTACACTCTCTCTCTCCAAATATGCAGGGGTCACTAACTCATAATTACTGCACCATCTATGAGGTACACAAAAAACACAGGGAACTCTATTTGTAGACCTGTCGTCTCCCAAATATAAATCTAAGGAACTCTCGTCCTTGCTAAACAAACGTGAAGACTTTTCTTCACCCCCTACTACAACATCAAGGGAAAATTCTACCCCCTGGATCCCTTTTACAAATATATTTTCTCTCAGCTCTCTCTCTGACTCAACACACACACACACATCTCATTATCACTTCCAATATTCTCATCATCATTTTCTAACAGCATATTCTTAATTATATCATTGTTACTACCTGTAAACTCATTATTCAAATTATCATTGTTACTCACCTTATTAATTAGCATTTTGTTTTTCGTCGTATTTTCACTACTACTTACCTTCTGATTCTTTATTTGAATTACCTCTCATCTAACCTTTTATTCACTTCGTCACATAGTTTATCAAAATTATCATTTCGTTTTTTAAGTTCATTTTTTATTTCGTCTACTTTACATCAAAACTATTTCTGATTTCATTTTTCTGCTCGTTAAATTGTTTATTAAAATTATCAAATTTGTCATTCAAGTTATTATATTTGACATTAGAATCACTTTTTTGCTCATCTAACTTCATGTCTAACTTTAACAATAATTGCATCATGCACTAATCTCATCTGTTTTACTTTCGTCCCGATTTGAGATGGGTGTTAATGGAACTGGATTTAATTCAGTGTCTCTGGTTTCACTGATCTGACTATAGGTCTATAACGTAACTTAACCCTACCTTTAGCACG
The DNA here is from genome assembly GCA_034769895.1 of Magicicada septendecula. NCBI lineage: Eukaryota > Metazoa > Arthropoda > Insecta > Hemiptera > Cicadidae > Magicicada > Magicicada septendecula. The sequence continues at coordinate 3,180 of JAWRYS010001456.1, forward strand.
TGTTTACGTACTTTCCCAATTATCTCAGGTAAATATTCCGTTTCTCCAGTATATATACTCTACATAAATTAGGTCTTATGTAGAGTCCCTGTTCGGGCGCCATTTGTAATTAATTACTTTATTACTGTTTTATTAATTGATTAGTTACATTTAATTGGAGGTGTATATTAAGATATCGGGCGCCATGTTGCAAACTGAAATACCACAAATATGTGTACTTACCTAAGGTCGGAATTCGTGTTATACGAACCAGAGTCGAGGAATATATTACCTGAAATAATTCACTCGTGTTTCTGTTTGTTACCATTGAAATTACCTTTTATTGTTAATTACGTACAAATGAATGTGACTCTACTGTGTGTAAAACAAACACGCTACTATCCGCCATGAGGCGTAATTCAATTCTTCAAGTTAAATTCCCCTTAAATATTTCACAAGCCCTCCAAATAAATATGTATTATAATATTAAAATGTTAAACAAATTAAACATATATATGTATATAAGTTTACAGTGGCACAACCCACCACTTTTTAATATATATTATTATCCACTCTTTCACTCTCTCTCTCTCTCTCTCTCTCTCTCTCTCTCTCTCTCTCTCTCTCTCTCTCTCTCTCTCTCTCTCTCCTCTCTCTCTCTCTCTCTCTCTCTCTCTCTCTCTCTCTCTCTCACACAATTATTTATTATGAGCTCATTTAAGTTAATTTTGTTACTTGATTACTTTTGGTCATATTAAGAAAAATTCTTTGTATACTTTCAAATATTAAAAATTTTATATAATTTGGTTACAGCCAATTTGTACTTAGCTGTCACTTCCTGTACTTTTGAGTTACATCGAAAACGTCTCCTCTTCGATCACACACTCTCGAATCTGGACTGTCTCATCATCACTGATCACACGCTCCCGAATCTGTAGCGTCCCCATCTAGATCTCACTTTTGCCAAATCTGTAGCGTCCCATCATGGATTACACGCTTCCGATGTTTAACTCAAAAATTAACTGTTACTAATAAACGTTTGGTGGTGTAAAATTTAGATAATCACACTTCGTGAACTCGCCAGCCGTGTGAATTGGACGACCGGCGCACTTCACAGTCCGGACGAAAATGACAACGTTTCACCACTGAGCATTGCAGAGGTGGGGCAAAACTAGGTCACTGGTTCTTTGTTCAACGGCCAAGCCTCTGGCTTACAATTGTATGTATGTGTGCTCATTGCATTCCTTCCTCTGACATAATCATGGGCTAGTCTTGTTTACGCGTTATTGTGACAACAGTTTTTTTGCTACTTTTGTAATTTTCCACTGAATTCGACACAAATCCTGTTAACTCAATATTGCATTGTTGAAAATTCTCACCAAAGGGAATATAAAATAAAATACAATAATTATGTTTTTGGAACCATAGTTTCCCAAAATTATTAGGGTACCAGAATTGTACCGTCACACAATTCTTTATAAGTTATTAGTTACTGTTGGTTTAACATTCATTTAATTCTTTTTGACTATTATTTTGAGTGAGAAACATCATCACTTCTTTCAAACTTATTAAATTTATTTTCCCTTCTAACATTGGGTGTTTTTTAATTATATACTTAAATTCTTATTTCATTACTACTTCTTTTCTCCACTCCATGTTAACACAATCTGTTTTTACATGGGCTTTCTCCTGAATAACATTACATCCTTTACTTATCTCTATTTTAAATACTATTTCTAACTATCCTTAATTACATAATTTTCAATAAGCTCACTTAAATCATTTATTGGTTCATCAATGATTTACTAAGTGTTTTCTTATCTATTACTACTTTTTCTTATTATTTATAATATCTTTTTCCACTTATCACTTTCACCTTTAATTAATTGGTGTTTATCACTGATACACTCACTATTTTAGGGTATTTACACATACACTTTTGCACTTTTTCACTGTTTATATTAAGTGTTACTTAATGGGTAATCCCTATAATTATTTCTCTTTCTATTTCTCACTTTCACACTATTTCTTTCATTATAAAATTATACATAATAATTAATGATATTTTGTTATATATTTCACTATATCTAACTTTAATATTTGGGTTAGTGTACTTTTCTTTACTAAGTTACTTTTTACTGTTTTTGTTCAAAACAGGTATATAGATTATCTCATTTACAATAACATTTATTTCCATTAGTGGATAATTATGGGATTTTATTTACAATATTCTATATTTGAGTATACCATTTCTCCCTTTTATATGTGGTGTTTGTTATTTCGTGGTTTCACTTCGTTTTCCTCCTCCTCCTCCTCCTCCTCCTCCTCCTCCTCTCCTCCTCCTCCTCCTCCTCCTCCCTCCTCCTCCTCCTCCTCCTCCTCCTCCCTCCTCCTCCTCCCTCCTCCTCCTCCTCCTCCTCCTCCTCCTCTCCTCCTCTCCTCCTCCTCCTCCTCCTCCTCCTCCTCCTTCCTCCTCCACCTCCTCCTCCTCCTCCTCCTCCTCCTCGTCGTCGTCGTCGTCGTCGTCGTCGTCGTCGTCGTCGTCGTCGTCGTCGTCGTCGTCGTCGTCGGCTCCTCGTCGTCGTCGTCGTCGTCGTCGTCTGGTTTGATTTTATTAGTTATAGGAATTCATTCACTTCCTTCAATTGTCTTTATTCTTCTTTGGTTTTGGTTTCTTCCTTTCTTTTGTTTGTTTCCTGTTTGTTTGGTCAATCGCTTTTTTCTCTTGTTTATTTTTCGTGGTTCCCTTCTTCTTTTGTTTCTTGTTGTTGGGTCAATCACTTGGGTTGGGTAAGTGTCGTCGTTTGTCATGTCATAGTTTTTATATTTTATTTAATATTTCTTTTTAACGATTTAATATGAAGTACATTTACATTAAGAATTCTCTTTTTTATCCCTGGTACTGGGGTGGCTTATTTGTGTTGTAACAATATACACACTTCATGTTCTGAAGAACCTGTTGATCCATTGGCTGCAGTAATGGAGTGACGTTTGGAGATAAAAAAATTGCTTTGATATCTCCATTGTTAAGTTCTTTTTCTGGGGGTGTGCTGTAGCATTGTCTATGACAAGTAAAGCTCTGGGTTTGTAGGTCGTTTTCTTTACTGAACTTTTTAACTGTGGGCACAAATTGTTCATGATACCACTCCTTGAATAATTTGCTGGTCATCCATGCTTTTCTTTGGCTCTTGTAGTGTACAGGAAGTGAGTTGACCTTGATGTTTTTGAATGCCCTCGGTTTTTTAGATTTGTCTATAACCATGAGAGACAACTTATTAGACCCAGCTGCATTTCTGCAAGCTAAGACAGTGAGTCGTTCTTTGGACATTTTAAACCCAGGAGCACCAAGTTCTTGTTTAGCAGCAAGGTTCGTTTTAGGCAATGCCTTAAAATTTAATCCTGTCTCGTTGCAGTTATATACTTCTTGAGGTGAATAATTTTCTGATGCAATTATGCCTGCAAATTTAGATACATATTCTTTTGCCGCATAATAATCCGCCGACAGAGATTCCACAGTTATGGATAACATTTGTACACTGTACACCATACCTTCTCTTCCACCTGTCCAGCAAACCATTGCTGGCAATAAATTTTGGGTCACCATTCATAAGTTTATTAATATGAACTGCATTTTCCTGGATGAAGGGACCACTAAAGGGAACACTTTTCTTTCTTGAAAAAAACACGTAAATCGTCGACTTTCTTGAAGTCTGACACCTTTTGATATATGGCGTTCCTCGAGAACCTTCTCTGTTGCCTATAACACAAAACTGCTCAATCTTAGTGCGATTTTTTCCAGTCACTTATTGTCACCTTACCAACACCGAAATCAGCTGCTAATTTTGTACCACTCTCCCCCTTATCTAGCCGATTTAATACTTCAAGTTTTTCTTTCAAAGTACACGAATTATTGTTTGATTGTAGGCACGAATGTGGTACTGTTTATACACGTTATACAATTTATATTCATAATATACAGTACTGTAGAACATATAACCCGGTTAATCCGAATTTACGCCAATCCGAACAGGACTTGGTCCCCAATTAGTTTGGACCAGCGGGGTTCCACTGTACTTGTGCTTTATGTTTCAAATCAAAACAATCACAATTAGTGTAATGACTGTCAACTGTAATCAGGGTAAATATTTATTTCTAATGTTATAGAAATAATTAATTTGTATTTTTGTTTGTTTTTCTAGATCAATAAATTACTGTAGGATATTCACCGAATTAGCGAATCGTTTTTTAGAAAAAATAATTAATGGCAGCCTTAATGGTGAAACAAAACCACATTTTGCAATAAAAATACTTGACCTCGTTTTAATGTGTGTTGGTCATCATGACTATGAGGTAAGTGATTTCTTCTGTTGTAGATTATTTTATTCATGTAAGTAACATTATATTTTGTCAGACAAAATGTAGGTTAGACTTTCGTATTTCTTTGAGGCTGGGGTCCATCTGTGTGGACAAGAGAATAACATGAAAATAATAATTATCTTGTTGCTACATCCTCTTCGTTCACTTTTTTAAATATTATATATATTGTAACATTATTTTTATTGTGGTCGTCGTCTCTTTATTCGACGAGTATAGGGTATGTGTGTAGTGCGTTCGTCTCGCACTGGGGTTTTTACATCTATTCTTGCGCTAACGATGTCCGTAGCGACGTTGTAATTACCAGTACAACGCGTTAGTAACCTTACCTGTAGGTAAATAGGGCATTTGTGATTCCCGGGTGGCACCAAATTGTTTATTAAAAACAATTAAAATTCTTAGATGGTATGGTTTAACTAAGTTCACAGCTGTGACGGCCAGAGCATTCAAATACTTCCCGCCTTGGTTAGACGGCTGACTCGATTAAGTAGTGTGTCGATTTGCAACGTGAGCGCTGTACCGTCAAAGCTAATTCGCTAACAAACACAAATTATATGATACACTCCCTATGAAATAATAACAATGGTTACTCCCTGTACTAGTTATTTTAATGGTTAATAATAAATTTTCAGTTTGACAATTAAATTATATTGTTTGATTAATAAATTTGCACCGAGTTTTTACATGAATCACTTATTCTCAGGATGACGAATCGATTTTGGTAACGAGGTATTCACATCAGCATGGCTGCAGTTTTGGTTAATTTACAATATACTCGTTCAAAATCGGGATTCTTTTGATTACAAGACAAATAATTCCTATGATTACAATAAAAAGTACATTACCTTACTTTATGTGTACTTAAATAATAAGGTGTATGTTTACAATCTGTTCTGTAAGTGTCGTTAAATGTGTTTATAAAGTTCGTATTCACACAACAGGTTATGTGTTATATTAACAAATTTCCAACGTGTTATTTTTCTTTTTTTAATTAATCTTTGAAAGAGAATATTCGGTTGACAGTGAGAGTTTATTACTTTTAGAAATATTTAAAGTGAGTTTATTTTTTGGAAATAGGGTAATTAAGGATACTTAACACATCAGATGACTTGGTGTTATCAAACATTGAGTTGGAAGAGGATTGGGCTGCAATCGTTTTCTGTTTTCATTACTCTTGGGACTTAAGTAGGTCTGGCGTCCTTTTCATATTAGATGTGGTCATATTTTCCTTTAATTTCCTGGTAATTTTGGTCCTTGGCATCAGTTGACAGTTCCAGTTGTTCGTCTGCTTCTTATTCGATCATCGTTTTGAATTTTGTTTATTAATTTTACATTTTTTTATTAAAAATTGGTCTTTCAAAATTCGGCTTCTGTTCTGCACGAGTGACGCTTTACGAGTAACGATATTCAATCGTAATTCCGTCCGTAACAGCAGTTGCTATGGTTACCACTTAAATTTGATTGGCTCAGATTGACATAATCCATTGTTATCAAAATTTGAATTCTTTTCAAAATCCTTCTATATCTTCTGTTGCTTTTATTCCTCTATCTTCCCTCCTAATTATTAACTATTATCACTGTTATTTGTATTTCCTTTCATAGATTAATTTGATACCCCACAAGTTTGGGTTATTTTATGTTTATGATTTTACAATTATTTTAATAGTTACTAATTACATTTCTTTTTTAATTTAAATCCTTATTATAATATTTTGCTTTAAAAATGATTTACAATTTATCCTTGGTTAGTTATTCGCCTCGGATTTGCTAATTTCTTTGCTAACTTATTACAATTTGTAGTTGTTTGTTCTTGACAGTTAGGCATTTTCATAGGCCTAAGTAGTCATTATTTGTATTTACTTATTTTGTACAAATTATGTCTCTTTTTAGCTTAATGAGCTTAGCTTTGTTATTATAATTGGTTGAGTTATTTATTGATGTGTTTTGGCTCTGTTGTAGTGTTATGATTATGTTAATATTATTTTATACATCATGAATTGCTAATTATTTACTATCTGGTTTTCCTCGTTTACATTTCTTTACTTTCCTACTCATTTAATTTGCCAATAAAAACAATGTGGCCATTATTTACTACTTTTGTTCACATAAATACAACATCTAGGTCTATGGTCTGTATAATTCTTCCAGCCATATCCTATTCATAAACAATTATTTAATAATTATTTGATAACATTTGTTTACAGTTCATTTCACTTTATATCATTTTTTGTGTGATAAACAACATCACCTTTTTTGAACTTACTTTAATAATGATCCCTGGTAACATGGGGTGTTTATTGATTTGTTTTAACTTCTTAATTTTTTAAATACTCTTTACTTTCACCCCATGCTAACACTATCTGTTTTCTCTTTCATGGGATTCTCCCTTTTAACTATAACTGTATTCAATTAAACTTAACAATAATGTTCTTTCTTAATTAATACTGTCTTTATCACTTTATGTGTTCATTATACCTTAATTAACTGTTTACACTTAATACTATTCTTAACAACTTTCTTAATTACTAATATTTTTCACTGTTAAACCTTTTTGTGTTTCTTATTGATTTACTAAGTGTTTATGCTTTTATCCTTCACTATTTTTCACTATACAAACATTCTTTGTTATACATTATTCTCATTTAATCCTCACCTTCACTTTTAAATTATTTATTGTTGATTATAATTTATTCAGTGTTTTTTCTTTATCACTTTATTTTGGGATTTTACACTTCCACTTTTGCACTTCTAAAATGTTTTTGGTTTTAAGCGTTTCTAAATGGGTAATCCCTATTATTACTTTCTCACTACGTACTATCTCTTTCACTACAAATATCATTAACAATATTAACAATATTATGTCTCTATTGATTGTAACATTACTTCTAACTCTAATATGCGGGGTTAGTTTGCTTTTATAATTAACATTCTTTCATTAGGTTTCTTTCAATTGTCATTTATTTTATTATCCATTAATTGATAATAATATTTATTTATTACTTAAGTTATTTATTGGTTTCTGTTTCAACCTTACATTGAGTGTATCATTTCTCCTGCTTTTCTTCTTTATTACTTGTTTGTATCATAGGGTTTCCTTTTTATTACTTCCATGTTCCTTAAGGAAATGGAAGTATGGTGATGGCAAAAAAAAATTGTGTTCGAGATTATTGCAGATTCTGATTGTACTACACTCAAAACATGAAAAAAAGTCGTTTTTCGAAAAGTGTCTGTCTGTCTTCTGTAGATTTTTTTTCTATAGCAAACGGTAACAGCCGCAAATTCAAACAGAATCAAATAATTTTTTGCATACAGCCCTGATTTGTAGAGTACTCATGACCTATTGTTTTTTGGTGAAGATCGATTGAGGGAAAGGGGTAGTTTACCTGCAACGGTTTTTTTTATCAAGGGTAATTTTTTTTTTTTTGCAAACGATAACAGCCGCAAATTCGAACAGAATTAAATAATGTTTCGCATACAGCCCTGAATTGTAGAGTTCTCAAGACCTATTGATTTTGGTGAAGATCGTTAAGGAAAGGGGTAGTTTACCAGCAGTGTTTTATGTTTTAACAAGGGTATTGTCTATGGCAAACGATAACAGCCGCAAATTCAAACAGAATCAAAAGATTATTTGCATACAGCCCTAAATTGTAGAGTTCTCAAGACCTATTGTTTTTGGTGAAGATCGGTTAAGGAAAGGGGTAGTTTTACCTGCAACGTTTTTTTAACAAGGGTATTTTCTATGGCAAACGATAACAGCTGCAAATTCAAACAGAATCAAATAAATTTTTGCATACATCCCTGAATTGTAGATATCTCAAGGACTTTCGATTTTGGTGAAGATCAGTTAAGGGGAAGGGGTAGTTTACCTGCAACCTTTTACATTTAAACAACGGTAAAGTACTTGAAAACTCATTTAAACTTTTTGAAACAATGGTAATTGTTAAAAATAAAATAATTTTGTTGCCAGGCAATAAAATTATAATTTTTTCATTTTAATGTAAATTATGTATGAGTTAATATACATGTATCAAATAATATACCGTTCGTGGTAGGCAAGCATATCTCAGTTATGTAATGTTTACGTTTCCATTTTATTATTATGACTACCGCAATAAAAAGGCAGGGAAGACACACACACACACACACACACACACACACACACACACACAACACACACACACACACACACACACACACACACACACACACACACACACACACACACACAAAATTCGCGTTATTTCTGGCCTCACTCGTGTTTATTTTCTTACATTTGCACGCTTTTTAAATGGTAAGTGCCGAAACCCATACCAACATAACGCGTGCAAGCCGAAAAAGTGTCCAGCGTGGATAGCGATTTGCTTCCTGTGGATCGCTGGGCAGTGTAACTGCACGTGTTTACAGAGGAATGATTCATAGACAGACTTTTCGTCTTTAGGGAATGAACCCTCTGCAAGATGCTGAGGGTCCATGAGTGACTTCGGAGCGCTCCTTCTTTTTCGCGTGTTTGTTCTGTGAAACATACACTGTAGATTTGCAGCTTGATAGGAACGCTGCAACTAGGAACACTGTAGCAACGCTCAATAGGAAATGTTGAAAATTTTTGTTCACGGTGTATCCTCATACACACTAAACCTGCTCTGATGTTTTAAATACGGACATCATAATATTAAAACTTTGGAAACTTGAGCACTACTTAATGGAGATCAAACATTAACTTATACAAGCCATTAATTTTAGGCAATTTTTTATATATATTGTACAACGTTATCGGCAACAAAGAAGTAGTTTTTGTTAAAATTCCTTCCCGGGATGTTTGGCCATAATCCAATGTTTTCTACAAAACCAGACGTTTCGGCAATGCCATCAACTTCCATCATCAGTGAAAATCGAGTGCGATAACGTGAGGTGGTATACGTTAGTGACCACAGTACAGTACTGTGGTTAAGGCTGAAGCAGTAAGTAGAAAGAAGTAGTTTCTATAGTAATATTTCATTTCAAAAATGATTTTAAATATAAATCTTAGAACATGGAAGTCATGTATGGTTCTCCATACCGATATTTTTGAAAAGTGTCTGTGTGTCTATGTGTCTGTCTGTCTTCTGTAGATTTTTTTTTGTATGGCAAACGATAACAGCCGCAAATTCAAACAGAATCAAATAATTTTTTGCGTACAGCCCTGATTTGTAGAGTACTCAAGACCTATTGTTTTTGGTGAAGATCGGTTAAGGGAAAGGGGTAGTTTACCTGCAACATTTTTTTTTTTAATCAAGGGTAATTTGTTTCTATGGCAAACAATATCAGCCGCAAATTCAAACACAATCAAATAATATTTTGTATACAGCCCTGAATTGTAGAGTTCTCAAGACCTATTGATTTTGTAAAGATCGGTTCAGGGAAAGGGGTAGTTTACCTGCAACATTTTATGTTTTAAAAGGGTATTTTCTATGGCTAACGATAAGAGCCGCAAATTCAAACAGAATCAAATAAGTTTTTGCATACAGCTCTGAATTGTAGAGATCTCAAGACCTATTGTTTTTGTTGAAGATCAGGTTAGGGAAAGGGGTAGTTTACCGGCCACCTTTAATTTTTTAACAAGAGTAATTGTTTCTATGATGAGCAACGTTTTATGTTTTAACATGGGTAATGTTTACTATGACGAATGATAACTGCCGTAAATTCAATCAGAATCAAATAATGTTTTGCATAGCTTCCTGAGCTATATAGAGACCTCAATGTCTATTGATTTTGGTGAAGATCGGTTAAGGGAAAGGGGTAGTTTACCTGCAACATTGTATGTTTTAACAGTGGTAATTTTTTCTATGACGAACGATAACTGCCGCACATTCAAACAGAATCAAAGATTGATTTGCATACATTCCTCAATTGTAAAAGACTGAAGGCTTGTTGATTGTGGTGAAGATCGGTTAAGGGAAAGGGGTAGTTTACCTGCAACATTTTATGTTGTAACAAGAGAATGTTTTCCATGAAGAACGATAACTGCCATAAATTCAAACAGAATCAAATAATTTTTTACATATGTCCCTGAGTTGCAGAGGACTCAAGGCCTATTTATTTTGGAGAAGATCAGTTAAGGGAAAGGGGTAGTTTAGTGGCCACCTTTAATTTTTTAACAAGAGTAATTGTTTCTATGATGAACGATAACTGCCGCACATTCAAACAGAATCAAATAATGTTATGCATGCATCCCTGAATTGTAGAGGACTCAAGATCTATTGATTTTGGTGAAGATCAATTAAGAGAAGGGGTAGTTTACCTGCAACGTTTTATGTGATACCAAGGTTAATTTTTTCTATGACGAACGATAACTGCCGCACATTCAAACAGAATCAAATAACTTTTGCATACATCCCTATATTGTAGAGAACTCAAGGCCTGTTGATTTTGGTGAAGATCAGTTAAGAGAAGGGGTAGTTACCTGCAACGTTTTATGTGATACCAAGGTTAATTTTTTCTATGACGAACGATAACTGCCGCACACTCAATCAGAATCAAATAACTTTTGCATACATCCCTATATTGTAGAGAACTCAAGGCCTGTTGAGTTTGGTGAAGATCGGTTAAGGGAAAGGGCAGTTTACCTGAAACATTTTTTGTTGTAACAAGAGTAAAGTACTTAATTTTGATAAATAAAGTATCCTGATAAGAAGATGTTAATAATCCAGTGTAGAAACGTTGATGAAATATCTATAAATGAAGAGGCTAGTTGAATGGGGTGGGGTAATTTTCTATAAATGAAAATTATAGTTGAAGGGGGAGGGTATAATTTTTATATATACTACGTTATCGGCAACAAAGTAGTAGTTTGTTGTTAAAATTCCTTTTCGGGCTGTTTTGCCGTAGTCTAAAGTTTTCTGCAAAACCAGACGTTTCCGCAGTATCGTCGACTGCCATCATCAGTGAAAATTGAGTGCGATAAGGTGTGGTGGTATGCGTTAGTGACCACAGTACTGTGGTTAAGGCTGAAGCAATAAGTGGAAAGAAGTAGTTTCTATGAAACATTTCATTTCGTAAATTTTTTTAAATATAAATCTTAGAACATGGAAGTCATGTATGGTTCTCCATACCGATATTTTATTTCCCTTTATCTTATGTTTGTTTCTTTTTCATTTTCCTCCTTCTTCCTTTTCAGTGTACTTCCTTTGTGATATCAATTAGTTACTTACATAAATATAAATACATACTTTTTATTCCACCTACCTGCCAAGATTCTATCTGGGTCCAAGATCCGGTCACACGAACGTAAGATGCAAACATGGGTTACGGGTTTTTGTAATAATGTACTCTACTCATTATTTGAAGAGAATTAACATTTTTTTTAATAAGCAATTATTAAAAAGGTTGTACTATTATTTTTCCAATAAAATTTTCAAATTAACTTAAAATTTTCGTACATTTTGGTAATACGTTTTAAATGGTCATAATTAAACTATAGAACTTACACTATGAAGATTGCCCAGTCTGCTCTCTCTCTCTCTCTCTCACATTCATATTAATTTAAAAAAACCTTTTAGTTATTATAACCCCATATCTTTATTTTACACAAACACTACTACTTAATTGTTCACGATCAAGGCTCCGGCCGAACACGTGTTTCTTATCTCACCGATAAATTAACTTGTCGCTGACAACTGCACTTCGCACGCTATAAATTGTTAATCCCATTATTTCCTTGGGTCCCGGTCGGTATTAAAACGATATTATATTTAATTATTCACATTTTATGAAGTTCGGCCGACCGGGCCCATACAACACTATCTGCGTCTGTAAGCGAACTGGGAAGAGCGGCTATATGTTCACGGCCAACTGGATTACGTCTTTTTAGATGGAAGACAAAGCCTTGTGTTTCGTCGCCACAGATATGTCCTATTCAACCCATGCAGTTGATGGTGTGTGGGTCTTAGCGGATATTTGTTCAGCACTGGCTGACGTCACGAGAAGGGTTGGACTTAGGATTCACATCCGGCACCTTGGTACATGTGCTCGGAAATTTTGTTTCTTAGCCATCTTTGCGTTTCACAAAACGGGCGTCGGTCCGCGCACCTGCTTGTCAGGTGCGATAGGGCGTACTGCCACACACTCGCAAAGTTCTAGGAACTGATGCTGGGTGCATTCCTTGTTAGCGATTGCACAACTGTTGAGACATATTGTTTCTTTGTTAGCACACTTTTTCAATTCACCACGTGTTCTGGTCACAGTTGGAAATTATGTCCATGAATATTTTTTATAAATCCCAAAATTTTAATCAAATAAAATCCCCTGTATTTGTCACGTTACAGTACCTCCCCAATGAGAGATCTTCTGCCGAAACAGAAGAAATCTCATTGCTAAAACCCCTAAGAGGACCGGTGAGGATATGGCGCCAACAACCCCCTTTTGCTCTTACACTTCATGGGTAAACAACCCCCCTGGCTCGGCGACTATGGACGCATCTGAACGAGATCACTGGACTTCTCTGTATGAGATCCCAACACCGAAAAATCGAACAGATATGCACCACAGCGCACCTCACCTTCCAACATGTTTCCCCAAAAATCCAAATCCCTGGCTCATATCATGCCAGATCCTCAGCCGATATGTTCCCCCTTGTCATGCAAACTGGGCTGCCTTTAGCAGTTACTGGGCTCACACACACACACTTATACTACATACTATCAAAATTGAAATATTCTGCAAAATTTCTTTAAGTTAAAAATCAACAGCTATCTTCTTTTAAATCAAAACACAAATCTTTCGTCTAAATTGAATAATTCGCTTCATTATTTTTTATTATTAGAAAATAAACAAATTGAACATTTCTTAAAATAGGAACATCCTTAACCTAACATGTGATTATACATATGTCCTAACAATACAATCCAATAAAAACACGATTAATACACAAACAATAATATAATCAAAATTCAAAGACATCAATTAGTTGGCAGGCACAAAATCACGAAATTTTTTTTTTCAAAATTTTAAATTCAAAAAATTTAAATTTATTAAAATATTTTCTTTTTTCAATCTTGAAATTATTTAAAATTATTCAAATTAATTAAAAGCAAAATTGGCTTTACTTGCTCGCTAAACGTGTCTAGTATAGGACATCACCTATCAGCTGATCAAAACTGGGTCAAGTCAAGAACCTTGACCTACATAAGTTACACACAAGTTACATCTGAAAATACATTGAGCATCTGTAACACAAAATATATCTACCTTTAAACACAAAAACATAATAAAATAAAACATTTAAAATTAACAAAATATTATTATAATTAACAATCAAGTTGATATTTAATTACTCAGTTACTCAAATAAACACTTGATAACTTTACATTGTCAAACTCTATCAAAATTTGTCACTGGTTTCAATCAAAATTTTATATTTTTTAACTATAACGTTCTTTATTTAACAGTCTCATCTCCATTAATTTCGGTGATTCAATTACTTATAATAACTCGATATGCATACATACAATCTTTCCCTCTTTGACTCTAATAGCATTAACAACTTTAACTAATATGACACCCATCTCTATCAAAATATCTATCAAACCATTCTCTAAACCCAACCTACTATTAAACTCAATTCGCCACCTTCTCTCGATATATAAAAAAAAATATTCTCTAACCCTTTGTACTTAGGATAAGTGTTTCCCCCCCCCAGAAAGCTCATTCCCTTATGTTGGTTCCTGGATTCTACCTAAGGTAACCCTTTCCGGCGCCAAATGGTCCCTTCCCGTCCCAGCCCTTTTGTTGCGGACTCCCACATTACACTATCCCCTCTTACAAAATGACCATCCCCAAATCTCATTCTTATTACCTCACTTCAACTACAAAATAACATCATCATTTATAAACATCAATATATCAATCAATACTCTACATATATTCCCCATCACTACTGTGTCAACATCAATACTTCTCAAATTCTATTACATTAATTCACAATAACATTACATTAATTCAAAACAATATTATTCTCTCTACTACCACTTTAACTTTAACTTGGACTGATCTACATGTCCCAACAAAATACTAATCACCCAAAAGCTATCTTTTGTTGTGTTCACAAATCATTTAAAATCTTAACTTTATCAAATTACTTTTCTCATTATTCAAAATAGCATCTTTAACACATTAAACATTATATTTGACATTAACTACCTTGAACATTTATAAACAATTTAACAGTGAGATTTTACTACTGATCAGCTGACATTCCTAGCAAAGTGACAACTCATTTCAAAATTACACATTCTATGAAATACATATGGTTATCAATCCTTACATCTACCATCATTGTTTCCCCTCTTTCTGACTCTGGTACAATTATGTAAACCGCCTGCCGGTCGGTCTAGTTATTTACTTTGTTATACTTATTTCAAAATTACACAAATTATATGAAACACATTTTTTATCAATTCTTACCTCTAACACAATAAAATAATACATTTATAAAATACAGAATGAACACATTATACTGAACGTATGAACACCTATTTATCAAAGCGTAATACAAGCATTTCATTAGAGCAAAATTGAGTTATCATTTTTTATGTTATGAAATTTAAATTCGTTGCTCATCTGAGCAACCACCCAATCCACACACACTATTGTATTTTATGTTGGACTGTGACACCCATTTGCGTTCACAAGGACTGCATAGTTGGAGGAATTGAACATCTCCTTGTCCTTGCTTCGGCTTTACATTTTACAGTTTTTTTGGTATCGACATACCTTCGTTTATAATTGTAAGCCCTTAAAACGGGTCTACCACCTGGCTATGCTGTCCCTCCTCGGACAGAGTGGCAGCCCCTGTTCATAGTTCCGGGGTTTTCCCCTAGTTTCACCCCCTGTTAATTTCTACTATCAACCAATTTCAAGTCAGCTGTGGTCAAGGGACTTGATTATGGCCATAGCTGACCGCTAGCCAAAACCACGATTAGTGCTGGTAAGGCAGTAATTGCCCGAAAAGTCGGGGAAATCAAACTTTACTTTAATGCCTGTTCTACTCATCATTGTTCTGCACGGCACAAAAGTCTATCATGGTACAATTAAGTAATTGTACAAAAAAGGTGTGCCGTACATTTTCGCCATGTTGGCCTCCGATGGAGGTAACACTCACTGTTACCCCCAACCCATTCCACTATCTACTGGGGCACAGGCCACCCCAGCAATAGCACCTTAATATCTAAATAAAATTTTATATAACATTATAACATGAAATTTTCATTAACCACTCTATCCATCATCCTTTAAATCATTTATAACTTTCTACCATTATATTTCTTAAACTTTTCAAATTTATTATTAACAGTTATTTTACATTACCTTTCAGTGACTATTTCTTTTTAAATTATTATCTCAAGTTGTTTTTATTATTGAGGTTAAAATTCTTTTAATTGAGTAAAACATCTGTAAACATTTTATTATAGCTGACTGGTATTATAAATTTTATACTTACACTCCATTATTCACATACTGACATACACAAAATATATACACCATACACACCAATACCTCCAAGTAGCCTCTGAAACATTTAATCACAGTGTTATTTCAAATCAAACCATTTAACAATTAATTACCAAATTCACATCTCGTAAAATAATTTACACTTATTAGAAAATTCAATTATATAACCTTTGAATTAATCAAAAATATTTAAACATATCAAATTAGTTTGATTAAATTGATTATTGAAAATACAATTTCCATTGCTATCAAAACAATTACACTTCGCTAATTACTGTCTCCAAAATTAATTTCGTTATTTATTTAGATTGCAAATATTAATATTATTATTATCACAACCATTGCTACTACATATACACATTGTTTACCTGACATCCTACCATACACACCATTAAATTTACTACACTTATTTACAATTCTTCATCATTGATTACTCAGTTATATCCCACTTCAATGTCCAAGGTTGCGAGGTCAAAAAACCGTAAAACAATGCATTTAAAATTGTCCATTGATTGTTTTATAGTTTATCCTCCATCGTCAAAGATTAATCTTTGTTTCAAATAACACTTTTCAATTTTATTGACACACATACTGCTATCTTGTGTGTCATAACCATAAAAATCAAATTCACTCTTCTTATCACAATAATCATGAACCAGGTCAACATTAAGTATTTCTGTCAAGTCTCCAGTAGTAATTATATTCATTATCGGGTCAGTTACTTTTTCATCATCAATTAAATTACTCTTGTTTAAACATACTTCTAACATTTCTTTCCACTCATTATAATCTCTTTTTAATTCATACAATTCTGTCTCTTTATCAACACACAACTCTCTATCTAAATTTCTCTCATCACAACACCCTATCACACTTTCAATATTACTCCAGACAGAGGGTACAAACTTATACAAAAAAAATAAACAACTCAAATCTTCTACTAACACGGGACTCTTGCCCTTCAAAAACAACACTTGTGAACACACTGGATCATCATAAATATAGGGAAAATTTACCCTCTGCCTCCATTCTACCACTATACTATCTTTCCACTTTCTCTCTGACTCATAAACACACATTAACATTCCATCATTACATTCTACAACTTCATCAGTACTCTCACTATTTATTTTCAACGTATCACTCTCTGATACTACCTTTTCAAATATATTACCATTCTCAATATTATTTTTATTATTTTCGACATCATCATCATCATCATTTGTTAACTCTTTCTCTAATACCACATTTTTACACATGTCATTATAATTTTCATTTGTTTTACTTTTGTCTGTATTCATCACACCCACTCCCATTCTCTCAATACTCTGTTCTAATTTATTCAAACTATTTTTTATTATTTCATTGGTATTTTCAAAACGTTTATTCATTTCTTGTATATCATTTTTTAATTCATCAAACTTGTTAGTCTGTATATCAAATTTGGTGTCAAAAACATTGCTTAATTTAATTTGTTCATCTAATTTCTCGTTGAAACTACTTTTGATTTCTTGAATTTCATTTTTCTGTTCTTTATTTTGTTCTAAGATTAATTGCAACATATTCATTACGTCACTATTGAATTGGACGTTACATTTTGTTGAAGTCGGGGTCAATTGTACGCCCGAATCTTCAGTTACATTGCTCTGGTCAGTTAAGTTTAACTCTGTTTTATCTTGGCTCGTACTTGGAGTCGAATGTATCTCAAAATTACTCATGTTTGACTCATCAAAATTTTCGACATTAGTCGTTTCATTTATGTTGCTTTCATTATCTGCCATCTCTTATTATTTATATTTAATACTTATTAATTTACTCTTCATTAATTTCCTTTATCATAATATAATTTTGCTCTTGTCAATTGTACGTAAATAACGTACTTTTATTTCATTACCCTAACCTTAAACCCACGCTTGCATCTTTTTTGTAGGTGCGGTTTTTACATTAAAATTTTGATTCATAAAAACGGTCCCTGTTCGGGCGCCACTGTGATATCAATTAGTTACTTACATAAATATAAATACATACTTTTTATTCCACCTACCTGCCAAGATTCTATCTGGGTCCAAGATCCGGTCACACGAACATAAGATGCAAACATGGGTTATGGGTTTTTGTAATAATGTGCTCTACTCATTATTTGAAGAGAATTAACATTTTTTTTAATAAGCAATTATTAAAAAGGTTGTACTATTATTTTTCCAATAAAATTTTCAAATTAACTTAAAATTTTCGTACATTTTGGTAATACGTTTTA
This sequence comes from Magicicada septendecula, assembly GCA_034769895.1. Lineage (NCBI taxonomy): Eukaryota > Metazoa > Arthropoda > Insecta > Hemiptera > Cicadidae > Magicicada > Magicicada septendecula. Next base: position 21,274 of record JAWRYS010001456.1, read on the forward strand.
TATGGTCATAATTAAACTATAGAACTTACACTATGAAGATTGCCCAGTCTGCTCTCTCTCTCTCTCTCTCTCTCTCTCTCTCTCTCTCACATTCATATTAATTTAAAAAAACCTTTTAGTTATTATAACCCCATATCTTTAATTTACACAAACACTACTACTTAATTGTTCACGATCGAGGCTCCGGCCGAACACGTGTTTCTTATCTCACCGATAAATTAACTTGTCGCTGACAACTGCACTTCGCACGCTATAAATTGTTAATCCCATTATTTCCTTGGGTCCCGGTCGGTATTAAAACGATATTATATTTAATTATTCACATTTTATGAAGTTCGGCCGACCGGGCCCATACAACACTATCTGCGTCTGTAAGCGAACTGGGAAGAGCGGCTATATGTTCACGGCCAACTGGATTACGTCTTTTTAGATGGAAGACAAAGCCTTGTGTTTCGTCGCCACAGATATGTCCTATTCAACCCATGCAGTTGATGGTGTGTGGGTCTTAGCGGATATTTGTTCAGCACTGGCTGACATCACGAGAAGGGTTGGACTTAGGATTCACATCCGGCACCTTGGTACATGTGCTCGGAAATTTTGTTTCTTAGCCATCTTTGCGTTTCACAAAACGGGCGTCGGTCCGCGCACCTGCTTGTCGGGTGCGATAGGGCGTACTGCCACACACTCGCAAAGTTCTAGGAACTGATGCTGGGTGCATTCCTTGTTAGCGATTGCACAACTGTTGAGACGTATTTTTTCCTTGTTAGCACACTTTTTCAATTCACCACGTGTTCTGGTCACAGTTGGAAATTATGTCTATGAATATTTTTTATAAATCCCAAAATTTTAATCAAATAAAATCCCCTGTATTTGTCACGTTACACCTTTATATCTTGTTTTTCCATCTTCTCCTTTGGGTTCATTTTAATAAGTGGCATTGAGTCATTCAATTCCCTCAATTTGTTTCATTTTTGCTTGGTTTCGGTTTTTTCCCTTCTTCCATTTGGTTTGGTTAATCACTTTCTTCTTCATTTGGTTTTATTCTCGTTTGTTTTTTGTTGTTCCTTCTTCTTTTGTTTCCTTTGGTTGGGTCAATCACTTGGGTTAGGTCATGTCGTCGTTTGTCGTGTCATTGTCTTTTTATTTGCTTTATATTAAACATTTTATTTTATATGAATTATTATTTTATATTCAGAATCATCTTTTTTATCCCTGGTATTGGGGTGGCTTATTTGTGTTGCAACATAATGCCTCTCCTTCAAAATTGATCATTTTGATAAAACACTAGCATAGTTTTTTATGAAATTATCAGTTATATATAATCTTTTTCCTTTTCTTTCTTGTTTGTTTCTTCATTCTTACTTCTCTCCTTACTTGATTCATTCCATTTGATTTGGATCTGTTTTTATTTATTTCCATTAGTGTGTTCTCCCTTTTATATATATAATTTTTTCCCTAACTTTTTAGTAGCTGGTTTCTTCCATTACTACTCATTTTTCTGAGACCAGAGGAACATCATCTCTGCTCAGTTTATTTTTTGATTGCTGGACTTATTCAACAGTCAATCTTAAATACCTTTTTTGTCAACTTGTGACTTAAATTAATAATAATAATATATTTTGGGATTGTCCACCTTGTGGTTTGTTTTTAGATCACTTTGGCCTTTTACTCATTCTTCCTTCCGCTGTACCTTTGCTATATACTGTTATCTACTCATACAGTTGATTGTTTTTTATTTATTCATATGTTAATTTCATCATATCTAACTTTTCATTAGTTTGTTTTTCTATTCTTCTTGTGATCATTTTAATTATCTTAGACATCTTTTTTCTTTTTCTTGGTTGTTTACCAATATTCTGCTTTAGCCATTTTCTGTACATTTGTTTTATACATTACTTCTCTTTTTTCCTCATACCAGTTCTTCAGGTTTTTTTTTTTTTGTTTATACATTGAATTCATTATAATTTCAGGTATTTATCTTAGCAGTTCGTGCTTAATTTTATTTTTGTTTATTTTATTTTGTTTGAGATATTATTCTTAATAATTTTTGTAAGTTAGTTTTTCTTACTGTATAGGAATTTTTGTAACTTATTCCTTTCTTGGTACTTTTTGTTTAAATATTATTGTAAGTTTGTGATTCTTACTTTTTTATAGGAATTTTTGTAACTTATTCCCTTATTATAATTTTTTATATTATACTTCATATGTCAACTTTATTTGGTTGTAAGTTGGTCTTACTTTGCAGGAATTTTTGTAACTTATTCCTTCTTTTAATACTTCATATTAGGCCTCATAAGTCATCGAAATATTGTTGTAAGTTGTGCTCACATAATTTTTGAATTTTGGGATTTCTTCCTCTTTTCTTCTCCATTGGTTTGCGTGGTCGGTAAGTTGAACATCAGTCCCATTTCTCGGTGTGTGGTATCTAGTTTACCCGTGGTCCATCATTTCCTCTGCACTTGTGGTTCGGGTAACCTGGGGGTGTAGAACTACTTCCATCCTTGTGAAATAGGTATCTTCTATCTTGTACCACAATTCTTCTAATATCATATGTTCATTGGTATCCATGGCTGCTTCCATCATGTTATTATGTGGTTCATTAATCAAAGAAGTTAATTGTACCTCCCTCGTTAATGTTATCATTGATTTTTTAGTCTGCATTTCCAATTCGGGTGTACTCAAGTGTTTTAGAGACCTTCGTAATTTGTGACACACTATTTTGTTGTGGGTCCTTTCTGTTTCTTGTATCTTCCATTTACATATCGATTTGCTGAAGTTTTCCTCCGCTAGTTTGTTGTGAATTCCCTCTATAATTGCTTTTGAGGTCCTCCTACAGTCTTTATATTTCATGTATTTGCTTTGGTCAGTAATGGGTAAATTAAACACATCGATTAGTCCATGCTTCATCATCTCCACTTCTTCTCTTGTTTTTATTAGTTTCTTTTTAAGTATTATTCCCATTTCCTTTGTTTCCTTAATCTTCTTAATTATTCGATTCTTCTTTATTCTTCTACAGTTGGTTTCTATGTACTTGATTTTCCTTTTATTTTGGTTATCTTTATTTTCAGAAAACAATACACTTGATTCTTCTACAATTTCCATCTCCTTTATTTTCTGAGTTACCGTTTCCTTGTTCTTATTCAACGTTTCTTCGATACCTTCAGAAGTGGTGTCTAGCGTTTCATTCAACTGTGTGAAACCACTATCTAATGTTTCATTAAGTTGATCTGCTGGATAATTTGTTTCTTCCCATTTCTTGTTCATCCCCGTTTTTGTCTGCTTGATTTCTTCACGATACCCTATTAGTATGTATCTTAATTCTTCTCTATTCTTCTCACTGTCTTCCTTCAACTGTCTTTGAAGTGTTTCACTATTGTTCTCAATCTTGTTGTTTAATATCTCAAAATCTTTCTTTATTTGCCTCTTCAGCTCCCCACTCTTCTTTTCTAACGTTTCTTGGTTTCTTTTCAGGGCTTCATGGTTGCTTTCCATCTTATGATTTATAAGTTCTGTGTCCTCCTTGATTTGCTTCTTTAATTCTTTATGATTCTTCTCATTATCCTCCTTCATTCCCTCTTGTAATAATTCTAATTTTTTATTCAATTCTTCCTTGTCCTCTTTTCTCTGTTCCTGCATTTTGTTATTCCCCTCCATTAGGATTTTTAACATCTCCTGCATGCTCAGGTCCTCTTTCTGAGTGGGTTTACTTGGTTGGTCCCCGACTATTCCTTCTACTTCCATTTCTGGTTGGGTTGGATTTTCTGGTTGGTCCTCTTGGGGATCCTCTTCGAACAATTCTCCGATCATTTCTTCAATTTCTTCCATCTCTTCTTGGTCGGTACCTTCCGTTCCTTTCCTTGTTTGGTATCTTGTAACCATGGAATGTCTCCTCATAATCGCCGCTAGTCTCCTTTTCTAGCCCCACGTTGGGCGCCAATCTGTAACGTTATTTTTATTGTGGTCGTCGTCTCTTTATTCAACGAGTATAGGGTATGTGTGTAGTGCATTCGTCTCGCACTGGGGTCATTACATCTATTCTTGCGCTAACGATGTCCGTAGCGACGTTATAATTACCAGTACAACGCAGTAGTAACCTTACCTGTTAGTAAATAGGGATTTGTGATTCCCGGGTGGCGCCAAATTGTTTATTAAAAACAATTAAAATTCTTAGATAATATGGTTTAACTAAGTTCACAGCTGTGATGGCCGGAGCATTCAAATACTTCCCGCCTTGGTTAGATGGCTGACTCGATCAAGTAGTGTGTCGATTTGCAACGTGAGCGCTGTACCGTCAAAGCTAATTCGCTAACAAACACAAATTATATGATACACTCCCTATGAAATAATAACAATGGTTACTCCCTGTACTAGTTATTTTAATGGTTGATAAATACATTTTCAGTTTGACAATTAAATTATATTGGTTGATTAATAAATTTCCACCGACTTTTTACATGAAACACTTATTCTCAGGATGATGAATCGATTTTGGTAACGAGGTATTCACATCAGCATGGCTGCAGTTTTGGTTAATTTACAATATACTCGTTCAAAATCGGAATTCTTTTGATTACAAGACAAATAATTCCTATGATTACAATAAAAAGTACATTACCTTACTTTCTGTGTACTTAAATAATAAGGTGTGTGTTTACAATCTGTTCTGTAGTGTCGTTAAATGTGTTTATAAAGTTCGTATTCACACAACAGGTTATGTATTATGTTAACAAGTTTTCAGTGTGTTATTTTTCTTAATTAATCTTTGAAAGAGAATATTCGGTGGACAGTGATAGTTTATTACTTTTAGAAATATTTAAAGTGAGTTTATTTTTTGGAAATAGGGTAATTAAGGATACTTAACACATCAGATGACTTGGTGTTATCAAACATTGAGTTGGAAGAGGATTGGGCTGCAATCGTTTTCTGGTTTCATTACTCTTGGGACTTAAGTAGGTCTGGCGTCCTTTTCATATTAGATGTGGTCATATTTTCCTTTAATTTCCTGGTTATTTTGGTCCTTGGCATCAGTTGACAGTTCCAGTTGTTCGTCTGCTTCTTATTCGATCATCGTTTTGAATTTTGTTTATTAATTTTACATTTTACTTCCATATTCCTTAAGGAAATGGAAGTATGGTGATGGCAAAAAAAATCGTGTTCGAGATTATCATTTTACTTCCATATTCCTTAAGGAAATGGAAGTATGGTGATGGCAAAAAAAATCGTGTTCGAGATTATTGCAGATTCTGATTGTACTACACTCAAAACATGAAAAAAAGTCGTTTTTTGAAAAGTGTGTCTGTCTGTGTGTCTGTAGATTTTTTTTTTTTTTTTGCAAACGATAACAGCCGCAAATTCAAACAGAATTAAAAGATTATTTGCATACAGCCCTAAATTGCAGAGTTCTCAAGACCTATTGTTTTTGGTGAAGATCGGTTAAGGGAAAGGGGTAGTTTACCTGCAGCATTTTTTTATCGGGGTATTTTCTATGGCAAACAATAACAGCCGCAAATTCAAACAGAATCAAATAATTTTTTGCATGCAGCCCTGATTTGTAGAGTACTCAAGACCTGTTGTTTTTGGTGAAGATCGGTTAAGGGGAAGGGGTAGTTTACCTGCAACCTTTTACGTTTTAACAAGAGTAAAGTACTTGAAAATTCATTTAAACTTTTTCAAACAATGGTAATTGTTAAAAATAAAATAATTTTGTTTCCAGGCAATAAAATTATAATTTTTTCATTTTAATGTAAATCATGTATAAGAGAAAATATATCGTCCGTGGCAGGCAAGCATATCTCAGTTATGTACTGTTTACGTTTCCATTTTGTTATTATGACTACCACAATAAAAAGGCAGGGAAGACACACACACACACACACACACACACACAATTCGCGTTATTTCTGGCCTCATTCATGTTTATTTTCTTACATTTGCACGCCTTTTAAATGGAAAGTGCCGAACCCATACCAACATCACGCGTGCAAGCCGAAAAAGTGTCCAGTGTGGATAGCGATTTGCTTCCTGTGGATCTCTGGGCAGTGTAACTGCACGTGTTTACAGAGGAACGATTCATAGACAGACTTTTCGTCTTTAGGGAATGAACCCTCTGCAAGATGCTGAGGGTCCATGAGTGACTTCGGAGCGCTCCTTCTTTTTCGCGTGTTTGTTCTGTGAAACATGCACTGTAGATTCGCAGCTTGATAGGAACGCTGCAACTAGCAACACTGTAGCAACGCTCAATAGGAAATGTTGAAAATTTTTGTCCACGGTGTACCCTCATACACACTAAACCTGCTCTGATGTTTTAATTACGGACATCATAATATTAAAACTTTGGAAACTTGAGCACTACTTAATGGAGATCAATCATTAACTTATACAAGCCATTAATTTTATGCATATTTTTTATATATATGTGTACAACGTTATCGGCAACAAAGAAGTAGTTTTTGTTAAAATTCCTTCCCGGGTTATTTGGCCGTAGTCCAATGGTTTTTCTACAAAACCAGACGTTTCGGCAATCCCATCGACTTCCATCATCAGTGAAAATCGAGTGCAATAACGTGAGGTGGTATACGTTAGTGACCACAGTACTGTGGTTAAGGCTGAAGCAGTAAGTAGAAGGAAGTAGTTTCTATGGTAATATTTCATTTTGAAAATGATTTTAAATATAAATCTTAGAATATGGAAGTCATGTATGGTTCTCCATACCGATATTTACTTCCATATTCCTTAAGGAAATGGAAGTACAGTATGGTGATGGCAAAAAAAAATCGTGTTCGAGATTATTGCAGATTCTGATTGTACTACACTCAAAACATGAAAAAAAGTCGTTTTTTGAAAAGTGTCTGTCTGTGTGTATGTAGATTTTTTTTCTATGGCAAACGATAACAGGCACAAATTCAAACAGAATCAAATAATTTTTTGCATACAGTCCTGATTTGTAGAGTACTCACGACATATTGTTTTTGGTGAAGATCGGTTGAAGGAAAGGGGTAGTTTACCTCCAATGGGTTTTTTTTATCAAGGGTAATTTTTTTTTTTTTTGGCAAACGATAACAGCCGCAAATTCAGACAGAATCAAATAATGTTTCGCATACAGCCCTGAATTATGGAGTTCTCAAGACCTATTGTTTTTGGTGAAGAACGGTTAAGGGAAAGGCGTAGTTTACCTGCAACGTTTTATGTTTTAACAAGGGTATTTTCTATGGCAAACGATAACAGCCGCAAATTCAAACAATCAAATAATTTTTTGCATGCAACTCTGAATTGTAGAGTTTTCAAGACCTATTGTTTTTGGTGAAGATCGGTTAAGGGAAAGGGGTAGTTTACCAGCAACGTTTTACGTTTTAACAAGGGTAATTTTTTGTATGACGAACGATAACTGCCGCATATTCAAACAGAATCAAATAATTTTTTGCATACATCACTGAATTGTAGAGAACTGAACTCAAGGCCTTTTGATTTTGGTGAAGATCGGTTAAGGGGAAGGGGTAGTTTACCTGCAACCTTTTACGTTTTATCAAGAGTAAAGTACTTGAAAATTCATTCAAACTTTTTCAAACAATGGTAATTGTTAAAAATAAAATAATTTTGTTGCCAGGCAATAAAATCATAATTTTTTCATTTAAATGTAAATCATGTATGAGAGAAAATATATCGTTCGTGGCAGGCAAGCATATCTCAGTTATGTAATGTTTACGTTTCCATTTTATTATTATGACTACCGCAATAAAAAGGCAGGGAACACACACACACACACACACACAATTTGCGTTATTTCTGGCCTCTTTCCTGTTTATTTTCTTACATTTGCACGCTTTTTAAATGGAAAGTGCCGAAACCCATACCAACATAACGCGTGCAAGGCGAAAAAGTGTCCAGCGTGGATAGCGATTTGCTTCCTGTGAATCGCTGGGCAGTGTAACTGCACGTGTTTACAGAGGAAAGATTCATAGACAGACTTTTCGTCTTTAGGGAATGAACCCTCTGCAAGATGCTGAGGGTCCATGAGTGACTTCGGAGCGCTCCTTCTTTTCCGCGTGTTTGTTCTGTGAAACGTACACTGTAGATTCGCAACTTTACTCTAAGCAACGCTCAACAGGAAATGTTGAAAATTTTTGTCCACGGTGTACCCTCATACGCACTAAACCTGCTGTGATGTTTTAATTACGGACATCATAATATTAAAACTTTGGAAACTTGAGCACTACTTAATGGAGATCAATCATTAACTTATACAAGCCATTAATTTTATGCATATTGTTTATATATATGTGTACAACGTTATCGGCAACAAAGAAGTAGTTTTTGTTAAAATTCCTTCCCGGGTTATTTGGCCGTAGTCCAATGTTTTCTACAAAACCAGACGTTTCGGCAATGCCATTGACTTCCATCATCAGTGAAAATCGAGTGCGATAACGTGAGGTGGTATACGTTAGTGACCACAGTACTGTGGTTAAGGCTGAAGCAGTAAGTAGAAAGAAGTAGTTTCTATGGTAATATTTCATTTCGAAAATGATTTTAAATATAAATCTTAGAATATGGAAGTCATGTATGGTTCTCCATACTGATTTTTTTATTAAAAATTGGTCTTTCAAAATTCGGCTTCTGTTCTGCATGAGTGATGCTTTACGAGTAATGATATTCAACCGTAATTCCGTCCCTAACGGCAGTTGCTATGGTTACCACTAAAATTTGTTTGGCTCAGATTGACATAATCCATTGTTATCAAAATTTGAATTCTTTTCAAAATCCTTGTACATCTTCTGATTGCTTTTATTCCTCTGTCTTCCCTTCTAATTATTAACTATTATCACTGTTATTTGTATTTCATTTCATAGATTAATTTGATACCCCACAAGTTTGGGTTATTTTATGTTTTATGATTTTACAATTATTTTAATAGTTACTAATTACATTTCTTTTTTAATTTAAATCCTTATTATAATATTTTGCTTTAAAAATGATTTACAATTTATCCTTGGTTAGTTATTCGCCTCGGATTTGCTAATTTCTTTGCTAACTTATTACAATTTGTAGTTGTTTGTTCTTGACAGTTAGGCATTTTCATAGGCCTAAGTAGCCATTATATGTATTTACTTATTTCATACAAATTATGTCTCTTTTTAGCTTAATGAGCTTAGCTTTGTTAGTATAATTGGTTGTGTTACTTATTGATGTGTTTTGGCTTGTTGTAGTGTTATGATTATGTTAATATTATTTTATACATCATGAATTGCTAATTATTTACTATCTGGTTTTCTCGTTTACATTTCTTTACTTTCCTACTCATTTAATTTGCCAATAAAAACAATGTGGCCATTATTTACTACTTTTGTTCACATAAAATACAACATCTAGGTCTATGATCTGTATAATTCTTCCAGCCATATCCTATTCGTAAACAATTATTTAATAATTATTTGATAACATTTGTTTACAGTTCATTTCACTTTATATCATTTTTTTGTGTGATAAACAACATCACCTTTTTTGGACTTACTTTAATAATGATCCCTGGTAACATGGGGTGTTTATTGATTTGTTTTAACTTCTTAATTTTTTAAATACTCTTTACTTTCACTCCATGCTAACACTATCTGTTTTCTCTTTCATGGGATTCTCCCTTTTAACTATAACTGTATTCAATTAAACTTAACAATAATGTTCTTTCTTAATTAATACTGTCTTTATCACTTTTCAGTGTTCATTATACCTTAATTAACTGTTTACACTTAATACTATTCTTAACAACTTTCTTAATTACTAATATTTTTCACTGTTAAACCTTTTTGTGTTTCTTATTGATTTACTAAGTGTTTATGCTTTTATCCTTCACTATTTTTCACCATACAAACATTCTTTGTTATACATTATTCTCATTTAATCCTCACCTTCACTTTTAAATTATTTATTGTTGATTATAATTTATTCAGTGTTTTTTTTCTTTATCACTTTATTTTGGGATTTTTACACTTCCACTTTTGCACTTCTAAAATGTTTTTGGTTTTAAGTGTTTCTAAATGGGTAATCCCTATTATTACTTTCTCACTACCGTACTATCTCTTTCATTACAAATATCATTAACAATGTTAACAATTTTATGTCTCTATTGATTTTAACATTACTTCTAACTTTAATATGCAGTGCAACGTAATAAATTGCAAAAGTTTCATGATATGATTTTGTATGTGTACAAATTTACATGTAATTTATGTTTGTGATGCCCCACGTTGGAAGCGACATTCTATGTTCCCGATAACAAATTGCAAATTTAATTTAATTTAAATTTGTGGAGCCCCACGATCTTGGAGCACCAAATTTATGCAACGTTACATATACATAAATAGGCGTGAACGATCTCACGTTCAAGATTGACAAATTCTTTAAACAATATAACATTTAAATTGGGGGTCAGGTGTATCTGCAATAAGAACTCTATGTAACTTGAAACGTTAATTAAAATTTATTTGATACTATAAAAAAATATGTGCACATGGCACTGACTTCGATTTTAAAACATTAGTTATTATTTGTTATTATGCCGTAAGGTTTAAGATATATACATCCTTACTGACTAAATATTCTATGCTACTAATTATTATATAAAAGAAAAATCTCATTTTCAGACTACTCAGTCTATTAATATGTTTCAAAATATCAATATTTAAATCTTTTTTTCTATATTGTAACGTACTCAAAATATTAATAGTTATTGTTTCTCAGTACTGTTTTCTCAAATACTAATTGTCTTCATTTAAATGCTTTGTAATCATTTTATATCATATTAATTTGAGCTCTTGTTACGTTAATCGTATTTCTAAAACATCTATGATTTTAACTCTACTATACAAGAAACATTGCTCTTATTTTTAAATAAAATATTAATGTCTTTAACTGTCTTTGAATTCTTTGTATGATTAAGATATGAATAAGTTGTCTATCACCTTATTGTCGTCAATCATACTCGATCATTTTTGTTCCATCGGTATTCGTCCTCGTCCCACCACCAGCGTCGGCTGTCTCTCTCTCTCTCTGGAACTCTCCTCTTGTCCAGCGTCGTATCTCTCTCTGGAACTCTTCTCTTGTCCAGCGTCGTATCTCTCTCTGGAACTCTTCTCTTGTCCAGCGTCGTATCTCTCTCTCTGGAACTCTCCTCTTGTCCAGCGTCGTATCTAAATAAATATGCCGTGCTGACGGGCATAAGCTCCCGCTGCACCGTGGATGATTCAAGAAAGAGAACCACTGTAGCTTGCGTGTCCTATTTATACCCATGTCTTGGTCGACACCCTGCAGTGGTACGAAATCGACATGTTAGAAACTGTCTCTGGCTTCAGTTCCCCCACTCTTTGTCAAATTCGCAATTTTTTATATTTCTGCGAATTGCAGAGTCCTGTAAGTATACTCTTATACTTATCTTATAACTATTTTTACAACACATGTTCACTGTAATTTTGGACATTGCAACTTAACCCTTTCGATTTGTACACAGTTATTTCACTATTGCACTTGTACGGTGTGTCATTTTCGCGTGGTTTTTGTACACAGTATTTAGTAAATTTTATTACATTTTATGGTGCTTTTGGATTTTAATTCTTAATTCTAGTTTATGAATAATTACGGAAAAACAGTAATTGTGCAATTATTCATCTTGGGGTGGCAAACTCGCCTGCAGAGACCTGCGTTCACACACACTAGCAAAATACTGGTGTACACACTTTCAGTTACATTTGTGTGTGTGTGTATGCACGTCGATTCAGGTCGAAACACCTGTTCATATTTTTGTCTGAGCCAAGCTTGCAATCCCTGACATGCTTATTTCTAATATATTATTAATTATTTACAGTTTATTAAGTAAATTTAAATTTTTATATTCCATGCTCAGTACATCACTTATTTGTACTGTCGCATTATTCCTCTGCTTGGTAACAAAAAAAAATTTAATAAATTTATTTATTACAATTTTTTTTATTTATTTATTTATTTATTATTATTATTTGCAAAAAAATGTAACAAATAATAAAGAATAGTATTCGTCATTTCACCCTTAATTGGAGTGTAAACAAATGTCTTACCTCCCCTCTTCGTACGCTCACTGCTCGCGACCTTGTAGTAGGGTGGCTTTACAAACAGCTGATTTTACTGGTTTCATTGACCTCTGTTTTCATGTGTAGAACTTCCTAAATGACGTTGCGTGGAATTTACCAATTTCTTTCTTCTGTATCTCATCATATACGATGAAAGTGTTCTGTCCTACTTGCTGTCTTAATGTATACGGTCCATTATAAAGTCTGAAGAATTTCTTCGCCGTATTATCACTCCGTTTTCCCACTGGATTTGCTTTGAGTATCTTTAGAACAACTTTGGTTGTGGATCGCATAATTGGGTACAGTCGGACTGCCTTGGAAAACACATCGATACATACCAATATGTGCTTCACACCTCGACTTGATCGTGGTAAGGTCCCAGAAAATCCACTGCAATTAGCTCTCCTTTGTTTTCCTTCTGTATACTCTGCATTCCTACATATGCGTGTAAATTCGGTCCTTAATTTTACATTATCTTACTCATACATTCTTACCTTCGCTTCTAATCTTCCTTAGCTCTTTTCTTAACATGACATTACTTTATCTAATACATTACTTATCAATACATTAACATTCATTACTTTTTATTACATTTCTTTAACATTACCTTTCTGATCGCTACAACTTTCTTGAAATACACTTCCGTAACAGAATACTCTTTTAGCTTGTAGTGTGTCGCATGATCGGTTACAGAGGAACTGTCTTGGAAAACAACGATATTTTTCTCGAAGTCCTTAATCCTAAGTAGTCTCTGCCCTTATGACTTTTCACTCTCGCTTTCTTCTGTGTCCTTGTATCTTCAATAAGTGTTCGCTTGATCAGTCGTTCTAACAATTATGGCAATTATTGCTCATCTTAATCATTTCTTCATATTTATAACATATCAATAATAACATTCCTTACCATTTCTTCATATTAATAACAACAGTAACATCTTTTACCATTACTTTCTTAAATATTTCTCTACAATAGCATTCCTTACCATCAATAATACATTTCTTAATTAACCCTTATATTATTACACATATTATTTCTTATTACTAATAATTATTTATTAAGTTCGGTTCGGTGTGTCGTTTAAACTGACACCCCTCATTATACAATTGGTTGTTGTACACAGGAAATTCATTGTGTTCACCCTCGTGTAGACAATGTCCGCGTTCCATTGTATTATTCCCTCGTTACCTTTCCGTTGCATAGCTGCGACGTTTGTTTTGATCATATAAGTCACCTGTTCATAGAGCAATGTTTTCATCTTGCCTGTCGGCCACTTAAAATCTACTCTCTTTCTCTCGTTACAAATGCTTCGCTCTTTCTCAATTCTCTCGTCCCTAGTTTGGTTGAGTGAACCGACGTGAACAGCTGTCGACGGTTTTTTCATTCGTCATTTATGATAACCTCTGTAGTTTTCATACTTAGTTATAATTATCGTTATTATAATTATTGTGCGTATATCTAACATCATACTTAGCACAATTTTGCGTAGTGTTTCGTCTAGATAACTTACTACGTTTCTTGTTATACCTACAGTGATATTTATCTCCGTAAGTGTAGTGCCTTAAGTGTTTCACCTTATGTGACTTACTAGTGTGTGTGTGACTCACAATTGGAATATCGCTATTAATAAGGTATGTTTTATTAACCTTTATTTGCTTCTCCTCCTTAATGTTAATTACTTTTTTATAATTATCATTAGTAATTACACATGTATTTTCAGTTTGTATGAATTCTTCACATACTATCTTTTCACATATTAGCTCCGTTTGTTTATTAATTATTCCACAGACATTTTCTGCGATCGTGTCAATACGTCTGTTTGTATTAACAATTTTTTCGGTTAATTGTGCATTACTATCAATTATACTTTGTTTTATTCAATATTATCAATTTTTAACTCTTCTAAACTCTCTGTAATTTTTATGGTGTCCTGTCTAAAATTTTCGGACTGTAGCTCTAATTTATTTTCTAAACTTTCTGTTTGTTTTGCTGATTTATTTTCTAAACTTTCTGTTTGTTTCTTATTAGATTCTTTTAATTCGTCTATTCTAGCATTTAAATTTTCTGTCTGTTTATTTAAATTTTCTGTCTGTTTTGTGCTTAATTCATCGACCCAGGCACGCATCATCATCTGGAATGCTTCGACGTCTAAATTTCCTGGAGTCGTCATGTTGAAGTATTATTAAAATATTTATTTAATAGTAATTCTTTAAAAATTATTATTGATAACCGTTCCCTACTTATTTATTTATTTCTGTATTTTTATTAATAGTTATTATTAATACTCATTACAGTTACACCTGTTACATAGACAACTATATTATTTGTGGGCGCCAGCTGTGTGATTACACAACAATTAACATTACATTCAGTTACTGTTTAATATAAATAATAATTACATATTATACATTTTTCATTTAACACACTCTTTATATTTTTTTAGAGCAACCATTTAGCTACATAAAAAATTTTAATATTTAAATGATGGGGATCGGGTCATACATTCATGATCTACAATTTATGTCACAAATTTTTGTACATAAATTTAGGCATGTCGTGCCCCACGTTGGAAGCGACATTCTATGTTCCCGATAACAAATTGCAAATTTAATTTAATTTAAATTTGTGGAGCCCCACGATCTTGGAGCACCAACTTTATGCAACGTTACATATACATAAATAGGCGTGAACGATCTCACGTTCAAGATTGACAAATTCTTTAAACAATATAACATTTAAATTGGGGGTCAGGTGTATCTGCAATAAGAACTCTATGTAACTTGAAACGTTAATTAAAATTTATTTGATACTATAAAAAAATATGTGCACATGGCACTGACTTCGATTTTAAAACATTAGTTATTATTTGTTATTATGCCGTAAGGCTTAAGATATATACATCCTTACTGACTAAATATTCTATGCTACTAATTATTATATAAAAGAAAAATCTCATTTTCAGACTACTCAGTCTATTAATATGTTTCAAAATATCAATATTTAAATCTTTTTTTCTATATTGTAACGTACTCAAAATATTAATAGTTATTGTTTCTCAGTACTGTTTTCTCAAATACTAATTGTCTTCATTTAAATGCTTTGTAATCATTTTATATCATATTAATTTGAGCTCTTGTTACGTTAATCGTATTTCTAAAACATCTATGATTTTAACTCTACTATACAAGAAACATTGCTCTTATTTTTAAATAAAATATTAATGTCTTTAACTGTCTTTGAATTCTTTGTATGATTAAGATATGAATAAGTTGTCTATCACCTTATTGTCGTCAATCATACTCGATCATTTTTGTTCCATCGGTATTCGTCCTCGTCCCGCCTCCAGCATCGGCTGTCTCTCTTCTCCTCTTGTCCAGCGTCGGCTGTCTCTCTCTCTGGAACTCTCCTCTTGTCCAGCATCGTATCTCTCTCTGGAACTCTTCTCTTGTCCAGCGTCATATCTCTCTCTGGAACTCTTCTCTTGTCCAGCGTCGTATCTCTCTCTGGAACTCTCCTCTTGTCCAGCGTCGTATCTCTCTCTGGAACTCTCCTCTTCTCCAGCGTCGTATCTCTCTCTGGAACTCTTCTCTTGTCTAGTGTCGAATCATTAATGGATCTTCTTAAGTAGTGCTGTTATTAATTAAAATGATTGTCTTTACAGCTTAGTTACGTATTTGTACGTAACTGGCAAATTTAAACTGTTTATGAAACAAAAATAAATACGCCGTGCTGATGGGCATAAGCTCCCGCTGCACCGTGGATGATTCAAGAAAGAGAACCACTGTAGCTTGCGTGTCCTATTTATACCCATGTCTTGGTCGACACCCTGCAGTGGTACGAAATCGACATGTTAGAAACTGTCTCTGGCTTCAGTTCCCCCACTCTTTGTCAAATTCGCTATTTTTTATATTTCTGCGAATTGCAGAGTCCTGTAAGTATACTCTTATACTTATCTTATAACTATTTTTACAACACATGTTCACTGTAATTTTGGACATTGCAACTTAACCCTTTCGATTTGTACACAGTTATTTCACTATTGCACTTGTACGGTGTGTCATTTTCGCGTGGTTTTCGTACACAGTATTTAGTAAATTTTATTACATTTTATGGTGCTTTTGGATTTTAATTCTTAATTCTAGTTTATGAATAATTACGGAAAACAGTAATTGTGCAATTATTCATCTTGGGGTGGCAAACTCGCCTGCAGAGACCTGTGTTCACACACACTAGCAAAATACTGGTGTACACACTTTCAGTTACATTTGTGTGTGTGTGCACGTCGATTCAGGTCGAAACATCTGTTCATATTTTTGTCTGAGCCAAGCTTGCAATCCCTGACATGCTTATTTCTAATATATTATTAATTATTTACAGTTTATTAAGTAAATTTAAATTTTTATATTCCATGCTCAGTACATCACTTATTTGTACTGTCGCAGCGGGTTAGTTTGCTTTTATAATTAACATTCTTTCATTAGGTTTCTTTCAATTGTCATTTATTTTATTATCCATTAATTGATAATAATATTTATTTATTACTTAAGTTATTTATTGGTTTCTGTTTCAACCTTACATTGAGTGTATCATTTCTCCTGCTTTTCTTCTTTATTACTTGTTGTTGTCTTATCATTGGGTTTCCTTTTTATTTATTTCCCTTTATCTTAGGTTTGCTTCTTTTTCATTTTCCTCCTTCTTCATTTTCAGTGTACTTCCTTTATATCTTGTTTTTCCATCTTCTCCTTTGGCTTCATTTTAATAAGTGGCATTGAGTCATTCAATTCCCTCAATTTGTTTCATTTTTGCTTGGTTTCGGTTTTTTCCCTTCTTCCATTTGGTTTGGTTAATCACTTTCTTCTTCATTTGGTTTTATTCTCGTTTGTTTTTTGTTGTTCCTTCTTCTTTTGTTTCCTTTGGTTGGGTCAATCACTTGGGTTAGGTCATGTCGTCGTTTGTCGTGTCATTGTCTTTTTATTTGCTTTATATTAAACATTTTATTTTATATGAATTATTATTTTATATTCAGAATCATCTTTTTTATCCCTGGTATTGGGGTGGCTTATTTGTGTTGCAACATAATGCCTCTCCTTCAAAATTGATCATTTTGATAAAACACTAGCATAGTTTTTTATGAAATTATCAGTTATATATAATCTTTTTCCTTTTCTTTCTTGTTTGTTTCTTCATTCTTACTTCTCTCCTTACTTGATTCATTCCATTTGATTTGGATCTGTTTTTATTTATTTCCATTAGTGTGTTCTCCCTTTTATATATATAATTTTTTCCCTAACTTTTTAGTAGCTGGTTTCTTCCATTACTACTCATTTTTCTGAGACCAGAGGAACATCATCTCTGCTCAGTTTATTTTTTGATTGCTGGACTTATTCAACAGTCAATCTTAAATACCTTTTTTGTCAACTTGTGACTTAAATTAATAATAATAATATATTTTGGGATTGTCCACCTTGTGGTTTGTTTTTAGATCACTTTGGCCTTTTACTCATTCTTCCTTCCGCTGTACCTTTGCTATATACTGTTATCTACTCATACAGTTGATTGTTTTTTATTTATTCATATGTTAATTTCATCATATCTAACTTTTCATTAGTTTGTTTTTCTATTCTTCTTGTGATCATTTTAATTATCTTAGACATCTTTTTTCTTTTTCTTGGTTGTTTACCAATATTCTGCTTTAGCCATTTTCTGTACATTTGTTTTATACATTACTTCTCTTTTTTCCTCATACCAGTTCTTCAGGTTTTTTTGTTTTTTGTTTATACATTGAATTCATTATAATTTCAGGTATTTATCTTAGCAGTTCGTGCTTAATTTTATTTTTGTTTATTTTATTTTGTTTGAGATATTATTCTTAATAATTTTTGTAAGATAGTTTTTCTTACTGTATAGGAATTTTTGTAACTTATTCCTTTCTTGGTACTTTTTCTTTAAATATTATTGTAAGTTTGTGATTCTTACTTTTTTATAGGAATTTTTGTAACTTATTCCCTTATTATAATTTTTTATATTATACTTCATATGTCAACTTTATTTGATTGTAAGTTGGTCTTACTTTGCAGGAATTTTTGTAACTTATTCCTTCTTTTAATACTTCATATTAGGCCTCATAAGTCATCGAAATATTGTTGTAAGTTGTGCTCACATAATTTTTGAATTTTGGCATTTCTTCCTCTTTTCTTCTCCATTGGTTTGCGTGGTCGGTAAGTTGAACATCAGTCCCATTTCTCGGTGTGTGGTATCTAGTTTACCCGTGGTCCATCATTTCCTCTGCACTTGTGGTTCGGGTAACCTGGGGGTGTAGAACTACTTCCATCCTTGTGAAATAGGTATCTTCTATCTTGTACCACAATTCTTCTAATATCATATGTTCATTGGTATCCATGGCTGCTTCCATCATGTTATTATGTGGTTCATTAATCAAAGAAGTTAATTGTACCTCCCTCGTTAATGTTATCATTGATTTTTTAGTCTGCATTTCCAATTCGGGTGTACTCAAGTGTTTTAGAGACCTTCGTAATTTGTGACACACTATTTTGTTGTGGGTCCTTTCTGTTTCTTGTATCTTCCATTTACATATCGATTTGCTGAAGTTTTCCTCCGCTAGTTTGTTGTGAATTCCCTCTATAATTGCTTTTGAGGTCCTCCTACAGTCTTTATATTTCATGTATTTGCTTTGGTCAGTAATGGGTAAATTAAACACATCGATTAGTCCATGCTTCATCATCTCCACTTCTTCTCTTGTTTTTATTAGTTTCTTTTTAAGTATTATTCCCATTTCCTTTGTTTCCTTAATCTTCTTAATTATTCGATTCTTCTTTATTCTTCTACAGTTGGTTTCTATGTACTTGATTTTCCTTTTATTTTGGTTATCTTTATTTTCAGAAAACAATACACTTGATTCTTCTACAATTTCCATCTCCTTTATTTTCTGAGTTACCGTTTCCTTGTTCTTATTCAACGTTTCTTCGATACCTTCAGAAGTGGTGTCTAGCGTTTCATTCAACTGTGTGAAACCACTATCTAATGTTTCATTAAGTTGATCTGCTGGATAATTTGTTTCTTCCCATTTCTTGTTCATCCCCGTTTTTGTCTGCTTGATTTCTTCACGATACCCTATTAGTATGTATCTTAATTCTTCTCTATTCTTCTCACTGTCTTCCTTCAACTGTCTTTGAAGTGTTTCACTATTGTTCTCAATCTTGTTGTTTAATATCTCAAAATCTTTCTTTATTTGCCTCTTCAGCTCCCCACTCTTCTTTTCTAACGTTTCTTGGTTTCTTTTCAGGGCTTCATGGTTGCTTTCCATCTTATGATTTAGAAGTTCTGTGTCCTCCTTGATTTGCTTCTTTAATTCTTTATGATTCTTCTCATTATCCTCCTTCATTCCCTCTTGTAATAATTCTAATTTTTTATTCAATTCTTCCTTGTCCTCTTTTCTCTGTTCCTGCATTTTGTTATTCCCCTCCATTAGGATTTTTAACATCTCCTGCATGCTCAGGTCCTCTTTCTGAGTGGGTTTACTTGGTTGGTCCCCGACTATTCCTTCTACTTCCATTTCTGGTTGGGTTGGATTTTCTGGTTGGTCCTCTTGGGGATCCTCTTCGAACAATTCTCCGATCATTTCTTCAATTTCTTCCATCTCTTCTTGGTCGGTACCTTCCGTTCCTTTCCTTGTTTGGTATCTTGTAACCATGGAATGTCTCCTCATAATCGCCGCTAGTCTCCTTTTCTAGCCCCACGTTGGGCGCCAATCTGTAACGTTATTTTTATTGTGGTCGTCGTCTCTTTATTCAACGAGTATAGGGTATGTGTGTAGTGCATTCGTCTCGCACTGGGGTCATTACATCTATTCTTGCGCTAACGATGTCCGTAGCGACGTTATAATTACCAGTACAACGCAGTAGTAACCTTACCTGTTAGTAAATAGGGATTTGTGATTCCCGGGTGGCGCCAAATTGTTTATTAAAAACAATTAAAATTCTTAGATAATATGGTTTAACTAAGTTCACAGCTGTGATGGCCGGAGCATTCAAATACTTCCCGCCTTGGTTAGATGGCTGACTCGATCAAGTAGTGTGTCGATTTGCAACGTGAGCGCTGTACCGTCAAAGCTAATTCGCTAACAAACACAAATTATATGATACACTCCCTATGAAATAATAACAATGGTTACTCCCTGTACTAGTTATTTTAATGGTTGATAAATACATTTTCAGTTTGACAATTAAATTATATTGGTTGATTAATAAATTTCCACCGACTTTTTACATGAAACACTTATTCTCAGGATGATGAATCGATTTTGGTAACGAGGTATTCACATCAGCATGGCTGCAGTTTTGGTTAATTTACAATATACTCGTTCAAAATCGGAATTCTTTTGATTACAAGACAAATAATTCCTATGATTACAATAAAAAGTACATTACCTTACTTTCTGTGTACTTAAATAATAAGGTGTGTGTTTACAATCTGTTCTGTAGTGTCGTTAAATGTGTTTATAAAGTTCGTATTCACACAACAGGTTATGTATTATGTTAACAAGTTTTCAGTGTGTTATTTTTCTTAATTAATCTTTGAAAGAGAATATTCGGTGGACAGTGATAGTTTATTACTTTTAGAAATATTTAAAGTGAGTTTATTTTTTGGAAATAGGGTAATTAAGGATACTTAACACATCAGATGACTTGGTGTTATCAAACATTGAGTTGGAAGAGGATTGGGCTGCAATCGTTTTCTGGTTTCATTACTCTTGGGACTTAAGTAGGTCTGGCGTCCTTTTCATATTAGATGTGGTCATATTTTCCTTTAATTTCCTGGTTATTTTGGTCCTTGGCATCAGTTGACAGTTCCAGTTGTTCGTCTGCTTCTTATTCGATCATCGTTTTGAATTTTGTTTATTAATTTTACATTTTACTTCCATATTCCTTAAGGAAATGGAAGTATGGTGATGGCAAAAAAAATCGTGTTCGAGATTATCATTTTACTTTCATATTCCTTAAGGAAATGGAAGTATGGTGATGGCAAAAAAAATCGTGTTCGAGATTATTGCAGATTCTGATTGTACTACACTCAAAACATGAAAAAAAGTCGTTTTTTGAAAAGTGTGTCTGTCTGTGTGTCTGTAGATTTTTTTTTTTTTTTTTGCAAACGATAACAGCCGCAAATTCAAACAGAATCAAATAATTTTTTGCAGACAGCCCTGATTTGTAGAGTACTCACGACCTATTGTTTTTGGTGAAGATCGGTTGAGGGAAAGGGGTAGTTTACCTACAACAGTTTTTTTTATCAAGGGTAATTTTTTTTTTTTTTTGGCAAACGATAACAGCCGCAAATTAAAACAGAGTCAAATAATGTTTCGCATACAGCCCTGAATTATGGAGTTCTCAAGACCTATTGTTTTTGGTAAAGATCGGTTAAGGGAAAGGGGTAGTTTACCTGCAACGTTTTATGTTTTAACAAGGGTATTTTCTGTGGCAACGATAACACCGCAAATTCAAACAGAATTAAAAGATTATTTGCATACAGCCCTAAATTGCAGAGTTCTCAAGACCTATTGTTTTTGGTGAAGATCGGTTAAGGGAAAGGGGTAGTTTACCTGCAGCATTTTTTTATCGGGGTATTTTCTATGGCAAACAATAACAGCCGCAAATTCAAACAGAATCAAATAATTTTTTGCATGCAGCCCTGATTTGTAGAGTACTCAAGACCTATTGTTTTTGGTGAAGATCGGTTAAGGGGAAGGGGTAGTTTACCTGCAACCTTTTACGTTTTAACAAGAGTAAAGTACTTGAAAATTCATTTAAACTTTTTCAAACAATGGTAATTGTTAAAAATAAAATAATTTTGTTTCCAGGCAATAAAATTATAATTTTTTCATTTTAATGTAAATCATGTATAAGAGAAAATATATCGTGCGTGGCAGGCAAGCATATCTCAGTTATGTACTGTTTACGTTTCCATTTTGTTATTATGACTACCGCAATAAAAAGGCAGGGAAGACACACACACACACACACACAATTCGCGTTATTTCTGGCCTCATTCATGTTTATTTTCTTACATTTGCACGCCTTTTAAATGGAAAGTGCCGAACCCATACCAACATCACGCGTGCAAGCCGAAAAAGTGTCCAGCGTGGATAGCGATTTGCTTCCTGTGGATCGCTGGGCAGTGTAACTGCACGTGTTTACAGAGGAACGATTCATAGACAGACTTTTCGTCTTTAGGGAATGAACCCTCTGCAAGATGCTGAGGGTCCATGAGTGACTTCGGAGCGCTCCTTCTTTTTCGCGTGTTTGTTCTGTGAAACATGCACTGTAGATTCGCAGCTTGATAGGAACGCTGCAACTAGCAACACTGTAGCAACGCTCAATAGGAAATGTTGAACATTTTTGTCCACGGTGTACCCTCATACACACTAAACCTGCTCTGATGTTTTAATTACGGACATCATAATATTAAAACTTTGGAAACTTGAGCACTACTTAATGGAGATCAATCATTAACTTATACAAGCCATTAATTTTATGCATATTTTTTATATATATGTGTACAACGTTATCGGCAACAAAGAAGTAGTTTTTGTTAAAATTCCTTCCCGGGTTATTTGGCCGTAGTCCAATGTTTTCTACAAAACCAGACGTTTCGGCAATCCCATCGACTTCCATCATCAGTGAAAATCGAGTGCAATAACGTGAGGTGGTATACGTTAGTGACCACAGTACTGTGGTTAAGGCTGAAGCAGTAAGTAGAAGGAAGTAGTTTCTATGGTAATATTTCATTTTGAAAATGATTTTAAATATAAATCTTAGAATATGGAAGTCATGTATGGTTCTCCATACCGATATTTACTTCCATATTCCTTAAGGAAATGGAAGTACAGTATGGTGATGGCAAAAAAAAATCGTGTTCGAGATTATTGCAGATTCTGATTGTACTACACTCAAAACATGAAAAAAAGTCGTTTTTTGAAAAGTGTCTGTCTGTGTGTATGTAGATTTTTTTTCTATGGCAAACGATAACAGGCACAAATTCAAACAGAATCAAATAATTTTTTGCATACAGTCCTGATTTGTAGAGTACTCACGACATATTGTTTTTGGTGAAGATCGGTTGAAGGAAAGGGGTAGTTTACCTCCAATGGGTTTTTTTTATCAAGGGTAATTTTTTTTTTTTTTTGCAAACGATAACAGCCGCAAATTCAGACAGAATCAAATAATGTTTCGCATACAGCCCTGAATTATGGAGTTCTCAAGACCTATTGTTTTTGGTGAAGAACGGTTAAGGGAAAGGCGTAGTTTACCTGCAACGTTTTATGTTTTAACAAGGGTATTTTCTATGGCAAACGATAACAGCCGCAAATTCAAACAATCAAATAATTTTTTGCATGCAACTCTGAATTGTAGAGTTTTCAAGACCTATTGTTTTTGGTGAAGATCGGTTAAGGGAAAGGGGTAGTTTACCAGCAACGTTTTACGTTTTAACAAGGGTAATTTTTTGTATGACGAACGATAACTGCCGCATATTCAAACAGAATCAAATAATTTTTTGCATACATCACTGAATTGTAGAGAACTGAACTCAAGGCCTTTTGATTTTGGTGAAGATCGGTTAAGGGGAAGGGGTAGTTTACCTGCAACCTTTTACGTTTTATCAAGAGTAAAGTACTTGAAAATTCATTTAAACTTTTTCAAACAATGGTAATTGTTAAAAATAAAATAATTTTGTTGCCAGGCAATAAAATCATAATTTTTTCATTTTAATGTAAATCATGTATGAGAGAAAATATATCGTTCGTGGCAGGCAAGCATATCTCAGTTATGTAATGTTTACGTTTCCATTTTATTATTATGACTACCGCAATAAAAAGGCAGGGAACACACACACACAATTTGCGTTATTTCTGGCCTCTTTCCTGTTTATTTTCTTACATTTGCACGCTTTTTAAATGGAAAGTGCCGAAACCCATACCAACATAACGCGTGCAAGGCGAAAAAGTGTCCAGCGTGGATAGCGATTTGCTTCCTGTGGATCGCTGGGCAGTGTAACTGCACGTGTTTACAGAGGAACGATTCATAGACAGACTTTTCGTCTTTAGGGAATGAACCCTCTGCAAGATGCTGAGGGTCCATGAGTGACTTCGGAGCGCTCCTTCTTTTTCGCGTGTTTGTTCTGTGAAACATGCACTGTAGATTCGCAGCTTGATAGGAACGCTGCAACTAGCAACACTGTAGCAACGCTCAATAGGAAATGTTGAACATTTTTGTCCACGGTGTACCCTCATACACACTAAACCTGCTCTGATGTTTTAATTACGGACATCATAATATTAAAACTTTGGAAACTTGAGCACTACTTAATGGAGATCAATCATTAACTTATACAAGCCATTAATTTTATGCATATTTTTTATATATATGTGTACAACGTTATCGGCAACAAAGAAGTAGTTTTTGTTAAAATTCCTTCCCGGGTTATTTGGCCGTAGTCCAATGTTTTCTACAAAACCAGACGTTTCGGCAATCCCATCGACTTCCATCATCAGTGAAAATCGAGTGCAATAACGTGAGGTGGTATACGTTAGTGACCACAGTACTGTGGTTAAGGCTGAAGCAGTAAGTAGAAGGAAGTAGTTTCTATGGTAATATTTCATTTTGAAAATGATTTTAAATATAAATCTTAGAATATGGAAGTCATGTATGGTTCTCCATACCGATATTTACTTCCATATTCCTTAAGGAAATGGAAGTACAGTATGGTGATGGCAAAAAAAAATCGTGTTCGAGATTATTGCAGATTCTGATTGTACTACACTCAAAACATGAAAAAAAGTCGTTTTTTGAAAAGTGTCTGTCTGTGTGTATGTAGATTTTTTTTCTATGGCAAACGATAACAGGCACAAATTCAAACAGAATCAAATAATTTTTTGCATACAGTCCTGATTTGTAGAGTACTCACGACATATTGTTTTTGGTGAAGATCGGTTGAAGGAAAGGGGTAGTTTACCTCCAATGGGTTTTTTTTATCAAGGGTAATTTTTTTTTTTTTGCAAACGATAACAGCCGCAAATTCAGACAGAATCAAATAATGTTTCGCATACAGCCCTGAATTATGGAGTTCTCAAGACCTATTGTTTTTGGTGAAGAACGGTTAAGGGAAAGGCGTAGTTTACCTGCAACGTTTTATGTTTTAACAAGGGTATTTTCTATGGCAAACGATAACAGCCGCAAATTCAAACAATCAAATAATTTTTTGCATGCAACTCTGAATTGTAGAGTTTTCAAGACCTATTGTTTTTGGTGAAGATCGGTTAAGGGAAAGGGGTAGTTTACCAGCAACGTTTTACGTTTTAACAAGGGTAATTTTTTGTATGACGAACGATAACTGCCGCATATTCAAACAGAATCAAATAATTTTTTGCATACATCACTGAATTGTAGAGAACTGAACTCAAGGCCTTTTGATTTTGGTGAAGATCGGTTAAGGGGAAGGGGTAGTTTACCTGCAACCTTTTTTACGTTTTATCAAGAGTAAAGTACTTGAAAATTCATTTAAACTTTTTCAAACAATGGTAATTGTTAAAAATAAAATAATTTTGTTGCCAGGCAATAAAATCATAATTTTTTCATTTTAATGTAAATCATGTATGAGAGAAAATATATCGTTCGTGGCAGGCAAGCATATCTCAGTTATGTAATGTTTACGTTTCCATTTTATTATTATGACTACCGCAATAAAAAGGCAGGGAACACACACACACAATTTGCGTTATTTCTGGCCTCTTTCCTGTTTATTTTCTTACATTTGCACGCTTTTTAAATGGAAAGTGCCGAAACCCATACCAACATAACGCGTGCAAGGCGAAAAAGTGTCCAGCGTGGATAGCGATTTGCTTCCTGTGAATCGCTGGGCAGTGTAACTGCACGTGTTTACAGAGGAAAGATTCATAGACAGACTTTTCGTATTTAGGGAATGAACCCTCTGCAAGATGCTGAGGGTCCATGAGTGACTTCGGAGCGCTCCTTCTTTTCCGCGTGTTTGTTCTGTGAAACGTACACTGTAGATTCGCAACTTTACTCTAAGCAACGCTCAACAGGAAATGTTGAAAATTTTTGTCCACGGTGTACCCTCATACGCACTAAACCTGCTGTGATGTTTTAATTACGGACATCATAATATTAAAACTTTGGAAACTTGAGCACTACTTAATGGAGATCAATCATTAACTTATACAAGCCATTAATTTTATGCATATTGTTTATATATATGTGTACAACGTTATCGGCAACAAAGAAGTAGTTTTTGTTAAAATTCCTTCCCGGGTTATTTGGCCGTAGTCCAATGTTTTCTACAAAACCAGACGTTTCGGCAATGCCATTGACTTCCATCATCAGTGAAAATCGAGTGCGATAACGTGAGGTGGTATACGTTAGTGACCACAGTACTGTGGTTAAGGCTGAAGCAGTAAGTAGAAAGAAGTAGTTTCTATGGTAATATTTCATTTCGAAAATGATTTTAAATATAAATCTTAGAATATGGAAGTCATGTATGGTTCTCCATACTGATTTTTTTTATTAAAAATTGGTCTTTCAAAATTCGGCTTCTGTTCTGCATGAGTGATGCTTTACGAGTAATCATATTCAACCGTAATTCCGTCCCTAACGGCAGTTGCTATGGTTACCACTGAAATTTGATTGGCTCAGATTGACATAATCCATTGTTATCAAAATTTGAATTCTTTTCAAAATCCTTGTACATCTTCTGATTGCTTTTATTCCTCTGTCTTCCCTTCTAATTATTAACTATTATCACTGTTATTTGTATTTCATTTCATAGATTAATTTGATACCCCACAAGTTTGGGTTATTTTATGTTTTATGATTTTACAATTATTTTAATAGTTACTAATTACATTTCTTTTTTAATTTAAATCCTTATTATAATATTTTGCTTTAAAAATGATTTACAATTTATCCTTGGTTAGTTATTCGCCTCGGATTTGCTAATTTCTTTGCTAACTTATTACAATTTGTAGTTGTTTGTTCTTGACAGTTAGGCATTTTCATAGGCCTAAGTAGCCATTATATGTATTTACTTATTTCATACAAATTATGTCTCTTTTTAGCTTAATGAGCTTAGCTTTGTTAGTATAATTGGTTGTGTTACTTATTGATGTGTTTTGGCTTGTTGTAGTGTTATGATTATGTTAATATTATTTTATACATCATGAATTGCTAATTATTTACTATCTGGTTTTCTCGTTTACATTTCTTTACTTTCCTACTCATTTAATTTGCCAATAAAAACAATGTGGCCATTATTTACTACTTTTGTTCACATAAAATACAACATCTAGGTCTATGATCTGTATAATTCTTCCAGCCATATCCTATTCGTAAACAATTATTTAATAATTATTTGATAACATTTGTTTACAGTTCATTTCACTTTATATCATTTTTTTGTGTGATAAACAACATCACCTTTTTTGGACTTACTTTAATAATGATCCCTGGTAACATGGGGTGTTTATTGATTTGTTTTAACTTCTTAATTTTTTAAATACTCTTTACTTTCACTCCATGCTAACACTATCTGTTTTCTCTTTCATGGGATTCTCCCTTTTAACTATAACTGTATTCAATTAAACTTAACAATAATGTTCTTTCTTAATTAATACTGTCTTTATCACTTTTCAGTGTTCATTATACCTTAATTAACTGTTTACACTTAATACTATTCTTAACAACTTTCTTAATTACTAATATTTTTCACTGTTAAACCTTTTTGTGTTTCTTATTGATTTACTAAGTGTTTATGCTTTTATCCTTCACTATTTTTCACCATACAAACATTCTTTGTTATACATTATTCTCATTTAATCCTCACCTTCACTTTTAAATTATTTATTGTTGATTATAATTTATTCAGTGTTTTTTTTTTCTTTATCACTTTATTTTGGGATTTTTACACTTCCACTTTTGCACTTCTAAAATGTTTTTGGTTTTAAGTGTTTCTAAATGGGTAATCCCTATTATTACTTTCTCACTACCGTACTATCTCTTTCATTACAAATATCATTAACAATGTTAACAATTTTATGTCTCTATTGATTTTAACATTACTTCTAACTTTAATATGCAGTGCAACATAATAAATTGCAAAAGTTTCATGATATGATTTTGTATGTGTACAAATTTACATGTAATTTATGTTTGTGATGCCCCACGTTGGAAGCGACATTCTATGTTCCCGATAACAAATTGCAAATTTAATTTAATTTAAATTTGTGGAGCCCCACGATCTTGGAGCACCAAATTTATGCAACGTTACATATACATAAATAGGCGTGAACGATCTCACGTTCAAGATTGACAAATTCTTTAAACAATATAACATTTAAATTGGGGGTCAGGTGTATCTGCAATAAGAACTCTATGTAACTTGAAACGTTAATTAAAATTTATTTGATACTATAAAAAAATATGTGCACATGGCACTGACTTCGATTTTAAAACATTAGTTATTATTTGTTATTATGCCGTAAGGTTTAAGATATATACATCCTTACTGACTAAATATTCTATGCTACTAATTATTATATAAAAGAAAAATCTCATTTTCAGACTACTCAGTCTATTAATATGTTTCAAAATATCAATATTTAAATCTTTTTTTCTATATTGTAACGTACTCAAAATATTAATAGTTATTGTTTCTCAGTACTGTTTTCTCAAATACTAATTGTCTTCATTTAAATGCTTTGTAATCATTTTATATCATATTAATTTGAGCTCTTGTTACGTTAATCGTATTTCTAAAACATCTATGATTTTAACTCTACTATACAAGAAACATTGCTCTTATTTTTAAATAAAATATTAATGTCTTTAACTGTCTTTGAATTCTTTGTATGATTAAGATATGAATAAGTTGTCTATCACCTTATTGTCGTCAATCATACTCGATCATTTTTGTTCCATCGGTATTCGTCCTCGTCCCACCACCAGCGTCGGCTGTCTCTCTCTCTCTGGAACTCTCCTCTTGTCCAGCGTCGTATCTCTCTCTGGAACTCTTCTCTTGTCCAGCGTCGTATCTCTCTCTGGAACTCTTCTCTTGTCCAGCGTCGTATCTCTCTCTCTGGAACTCTCCTCTTGTCCAGCGTTGTATCTAAATAAATATGCCGTGCTGACGGGCATAAGCTCCCGCTGCACCGTGGATGATTCAAGAAAGAGAACCACTGTAGCTTGCGTGTCCTATTTATACCCATGTCTTGGTCGACACCATGCAGTGGTACGAAATCGACATGTTAGAAACTGTCTCTGGCTTCAGTTCCCCCACTCTTTGTCAAATTCGCAATTTTTTATATTTCTGTGAATTGCAGAGTCCTGTAAGTATACTCTTATACTTATCTTATAACTATTTTTACAACACATGTTCACTGTAATTTTGGACATTGCAACTTAACCCTTTCGATTTGTACACAGTTATTTCACTATTGCACTTGTACGGTGTGTCATTTTCGCGTGGTTTTCGTACACAGTATTTAGTAAATTTTATTACATTTTATGGTGCTTTTGGATTTTAATTCTTAATTCTAGTTTATGAATAATTACGGAAAAACAGTAATTGTGCAATTATTCATCTTGGGGTGGCAAACTCGCCTGCAGAGACCTGCGTTCACACACACTAGCAAAATACTGGTGTACACACTTTCAGTTACATTTGTGTGTGTGTATGCACGTCGATTCAGGTCGAAACACCTGTTCATATTTTTGTCTGAGCCAAACTTGCAATCCCTGACATGCTTATTTCTAATATATTATTAATTATTTACAGTTTATTAAGTAAATTTAAATTTTTATATTCCATGCTCAGTACATCACTTATTTGTACTGTCGCATTATTCCTCTGCTTGGTAACAAAAAAAAATTTAATAAATTTATTTATTACATTTTTTTTTATTTATTTATTTATTATTATTATTTGCAAAAAAATGTAACAAATAATAAAGAATAGTATTCGTCATTTCACCCTTAATTGGAGTGTAAACAAATGTCTTACCTCCCCTCTTCGTACGCTCACTGCTCGCGACCTTGTAGTAGGGTGGCTTTACAAACAGCTGATTTTACTGGTTTCATTGACCTCTGTTTTCATGTGTAGAACTTCCTAAATGACGTTGCGTGGAATTTACCAATTTCTTTCTTCTGTATCTCATCATATACGATGAAAGTGTTCTGTCCTACTTGCTGTCTTAATGTATACGGTCCATTATAAAGTCTGAAGAATTTCTTCGCCGTATTATCACTCCGTTTTCCCACTGGATTTGCTTTGAGTATCTTTAGAACAACTTTGGTTGTGGATCGCATAATTGGGTACAGTCGGACTGCCTTGGAAAACACATCGATACATACCAATATGTGCTTCACACCTCGACTTGATCGTGGTAAGGTCCCAGAAAATCCACTGCAATTAGCTCTCCTTTGTTTTCCTTCTGTATACTCTGCATTCCTACATATGCGTGTAAATTCGGTCCTTAATTTTACATTATCTTACTCATACATTCTTACCTTCGCTTCTAATCTTCCTTAGCTCTTTTCTTAACATGACATTACTTTATCTAATACATTACTTATCAATACATTAACATTCATTACTTTTTATTACATTTCTTTAACATTACCTTTCTGATCGCTACAACTTTCTTGAAATACACTTCCGTAACAGAATACTCTTTTAGCTTGTAGTGTGTCGCATGATCGGTTACAGAGGAACTGTCTTGGAAAACAACGATATTTTTCTCGAAGTCCTTAATCCTAAGTAGTCTCTGCCCTTATGACTTTTCACTCTCGCTTTCTTCTGTGTCCTTGTATCTTCAATAAGTGTTCGCTTGATCAGTCGTTCTAACAATTATGGCAATTATTGCTCATCTTAATCATTTCTTCATATTTATAACATATCAATAATAACATTCCTTACCATTTCTTCATATTAATAACAACAGTAACATCTTTTACCATTACTTTCTTAAATATTTCTCTACAATAGCATTCCTTACCATCAATAATACATTTCTTAATTAACCCTTATATTATTACACATATTATTTCTTATTACTAATAATTATTTATTAAGTTCGGTTCGGTGTGTCGTTTAAACTGACACCCCTCATTATACAATTGGTTGTTGTACACAGGAAATTCATTGTGTTCACCCTCGTGTAGACAATGTCCGCGTTCCATTGTATTATTCCCTCGTTACCTTTCCGTTGCATAGCTGCGACGTTTGTTTTGATCATATAAGTCACCTGTTCATAGAGCAATGTTTTCATCTTGCCTGTCGGCCACTTAAAATCTACTCTCTTTCTCTCGTTACAAATGCTTCGCTCTTTCTCAATTCTCTCGTCCCTAGTTTGGTTGAGTGAACCGACGTGAACAGCTGTCGACGGTTTTTTCATTCGTCATTTATGATAACCTCTGTAGTTTTCATACTTAGTTATAATTATCGTTATTATAATTATTGTGCGTATATCTAACATCATACTTAGCACAATTTTGCGTAGTGTTTCGTCTAGATAACTTACTACGTTTCTTGTTATACCTACAGTGATATTTATCTCCGTAAGTGTAGTGCCTTAAGTGTTTCACCTTATGTGACTTACTAGTGTGTGTGTGACTCACAATTGGAATATCGCTATTAATAAGGTATGTTTTATTAACCTTTATTTGCTTCTCCTCCTTAATGTTAATTACTTTTTTATAATTATCATTAGTAATTACACATGTATTTTCAGTTTGTATGAATTCTTCACATACTATCTTTTCACATATTAGCTCCGTTTGTTTATTAATTATTCCACAGACATTTTCTGCGATCGTGTCAATACGTCTGTTTGTATTAACAATTTTTTCGGTTAATTGTGCATTACTATCAATTATACTTTGTTTTATTCAATATTATCAATTTTTAACTCTTCTAAACTCTCTGTAATTTTTATGGTGTCCTGTCTAAAATTTTCGGACTGTAGCTCTAATTTATTTTCTAAACTTTCTGTTTGTTTTGCTGATTTATTTTCTAAACTTTCTGTTTGTTTCTTATTAGATTCTTTTAATTCGTCTATTCTAGCATTTAAATTTTCTGTCTGTTTATTTAAATTTTCTGTCTGTTTTGTGCTTAATTCATCGACCCAGGCACGCATCATCATCTGGAATGCTTCGACGTCTAAATTTCCTGGAGTCGTCATGTTGAAGTATTATTAAAATATTTATTTAATAGTAATTCTTTAAAAATTATTATTGATAACCGTTCCCTACTTATTTATTTATTTCTGTATTTTTATTAATAGTTATTATTAATACTCATTACAGTTACACCTGTTACATAGACAACTATATTATTTGTGGGCGCCAGCTGTGTGATTACACAACAATTAACATTACATTCAGTTACTGTTTAATATAAATAATAATTACATATTATACATTTTTCATTTAACACACTCTTTATATTTTTTTAGAGCAACCATTTAGCTACATAAAAAATTTTAATATTTAAATGATGGGGATCGGGTCATACATTCATGATCTACAATTTATGTCACAAATTTTTGTACATAAATTTAGGCATGTCGTGCCCCACGTTGGAAGCGACATTCTATGTTCCCGATAACAAATTGCAAATTTAATTTAATTTAAATTTGTGGAGCCCCACGATCTTGGAGCACCAACTTTATGCAACGTTACATATACATAAATAGGCGTGAACGATCTCACGTTCAAGATTGACAAATTCTTTAAACAATATAACATTTAAATTGGGGGTCAGGTGTATCTGCAATAAGAACTCTATGTAACTTGAAACGTTAATTAAAATTTATTTGATACTATAAAAAAATATGTGCACATGGCACTGACTTCGATTTTAAAACATTAGTTATTATTTGTTATTATGCCGTAAGGCTTAAGATATATACATCCTTACTGACTAAATATTCTATGCTACTAATTATTATATAAAAGAAAAATCTCATTTTCAGACTACTCAGTCTATTAATATGTTTCAAAATATCAATATTTAAATCTTTTTTTCTATATTGTAACGTACTCAAAATATTAATAGTTATTGTTTCTCAGTACTGTTTTCTCAAATACTAATTGTCTTCATTTAAATGCTTTGTAATCATTTTATATCATATTAATTTGAGCTCTTGTTACGTTAATCGTATTTCTAAAACATCTATGATTTTAACTCTACTATACAAGAAACATTGCTCTTATTTTTAAATAAAATATTAATGTCTTTAACTGTCTTTGAATTCTTTGTATGATTAAGATATGAATAAGTTGTCTATCACCTTATTGTCGTCAATCATACTCGATCATTTTTGTTCCATCGGTATTCGTCCTCGTCCCGCCTCCAGCATCGGCTGTCTCTCTTCTCCTCTTGTCCAGCGTCGGCTGTCTCTCTCTCTGGAACTCTCCTCTTGTCCAGCATCGTATCTCTCTCTGGAACTCTTCTCTTGTCCAGCGTCGTATCTCTCTCTGGAACTCTCCTCTTGTCCAGCGTCGTATCTCTCTCTGGAACTCTCCTCTTCTCCAGCGTCGTATCTCTCTCTGGAACTCTTCTCTTGTCTAGTGTCGAATCATTAATGGATCTTCTTAAGTAGTGCTGTTATTAATTAAAATGATTGTCTTTACAGCTTAGTTACGTATTTGTACGTAACTGGCAAATTTAAACTGTTTATGAAACAAAAATAAATACGCCGTGCTGATGGGCATAAGCTCCCGCTGCACCGTGGATGATTCAAGAAAGAGAACCACTGTAGCTTGCGTGTCCTATTTATACCCATGTCTTGGTCGACACCCTGCAGTGGTACGAAATCGACATGTTAGAAACTGTCTCTGGCTTCAGTTCCCCCACTCTTTGTCAAATTCGCAATTTTTTATATTTCTGCGAATTGCAGAGTCCTGTAAGTATACTCTTATACTTATCTTATAACTATTTTTACAACACATGTTCACTGTAATTTTGGACATTGCAACTTAACCCTTTCGATTTGTACACAGTTATTTCACTATTGCACTTGTACGGTGTGTCATTTTCGCGTGGTTTTCGTACACAGTATTTAGTAAATTTTATTACATTTTATTGTGCTTTTGGATTTTAATTCTTAATTCTAGTTTATGAATAATTACGGAAAAACAGTAATTGTGCAATTATTCATCTTGGGGTGGCAAACTCGCCTGCAGAGACCTGTGTTCACACACACTAGCAAAATACTGGTGTACACACTTTCAGTTACATTTG
Organism: Magicicada septendecula; assembly: GCA_034769895.1. NCBI lineage: Eukaryota > Metazoa > Arthropoda > Insecta > Hemiptera > Cicadidae > Magicicada > Magicicada septendecula. The sequence goes on from JAWRYS010001456.1 coordinate 55,686, forward strand.
TGTGTGTGTGCACGTCGATTCAGGTCGAAACACCTGTTCATATTTTTGTCTGAGCCAAGCTTGCAATCCCTGACATGCTTATTTCTAATATATTATTAATTATTTACAGTTTATTAAGTAAATTTAAATTTTTATATTCCATGCTCAGTACATCACTTATTTGTACTGTCGCAGCGGGTTAGTTTGCTTTTATAATTAACATTCTTTCATTAGGTTTCTTTCAATTGTCATTTATTTTATTATCCATTAATTGATAATAATATTTATTTATTACTTAAGTTATTTATTGGTTTCTGTTTCAACCTTACATTGAGTGTATCATTTCTCCTGCTTTTCTTCTTTATTACTTGTTGTTGTCTTATCATTGGGTTTCCTTTTTATTTATTTCCCTTTATCTTAGGTTTGCTTCTTTTTCATTTTCCTCCTTCTTCATTTTCAGTGTACTTCCTTTATATCTTGTTTTTCCATCTTCTCCTTTGGCTTCATTTTAATAAGTGGCATTGAGTCATTCAATTCCCTCAATTTGTTTCATTTTTGCTTGGTTTCGGTTTTTTCCCTTCTTCCATTTGGTTTGGTTAATCACTTTCTTCTTCATTTGGTTTTATTCTCGTTTGTTTTTTGTTGTTCCCTTTTTCTTTTGTTTCCTTTGGTTGGGTCAATCACTTGGGTTAGGTCATGTCGTCATTTGGCGTGTCATTGTCTTTTTATTTGCTTTATATTAAACATTTTATTTTATATGAATTATTATTTTATATTCAGAATCATCTTTTTTATCCCTGGTATTGGGGTGGCTTATTTGTGTTGTAACTATATATATATATATATATATATATATATATATATTGTAATAAACTTTTTAAATGTTGTTACTGGGTTTAATTAAGCTCCACATTGGTATGCGCCAATTTGTAATAAACTATTTGATTACGTTATTAATTATAATTGATGATGTTTAAAAGCTCCACTGTCGGGTTTGTCAATTTTTAATAAATGTATTCTCTCTATTTGGTTGTTTTTCTTATTTAATTACAGTTTGTAGTTAATTTAAAAAAAAATTAAATTAACTAATTCGATCTGTGTAAGGAAAATGGTTATTATGTTATTGTAGAGGTGACCGCCTGCAACTCAATATTAATAAAAAATTTTATTTATTATATCATTGCTGCAACTCTTATGTTGAACATAGTCCTGTGTTGATCAATTACTAAGTGTTTTACCAGATAATAACTCTATATTACAGGTATTTTAGTTAATAATCCGGTAATTCTCTCCAACCCTAGTCGGTCCGTATTATTTAAATTAATTCAAATGTGGCGAAGAGAATACGTTAGTTCGGCACTCTCTCGTTTCCACCAGCTGTCGACAGCAAGCGCTGCTATTCGCAATTGACTTATTTTTATAGGTTAGTTAGTTTCACTTGATGGTTTAATCACATTCTTTATCTGTAAATTACTCCCCCATCAAAATACAATACCTATTCTACAATAACACAGAACATCATTACATACAAGAAGGATTCTTTATTTATATTGCTTTTTAATTTCCAACAGTATTCTTCACAGTTTATTTGATCGTAATATCGATCGTACAATGCTGAATCGATTTGTTAATGGACTAGTACTGTATGATACAACTTAAATATAATTTTTGTTTATCTCTTATCCCAGGGTACGTGCGATTCTTTTAACGATTAGTAAGGCCAGGTAATGCAAAATTAAGGTTACTAAGTATTACAAATTGTTATTAATTTAGGCCTATGGTTTTCTTACACCTGTTATAATTTAGTTTTTTTAGTTTAACTTAATTTTTCTTTACCTGACCTACTGTACAAATAGTCACTGGCTTATGGCCACTTACATCAATTTTAATTTCCTGGTTTCAATTCATTATATTATTTAGTTCATCATTGAACCCTTCATTGTTTTTTAACATAACTATAAGAACTACTTGCCAACTTATTAACACTTATTGCCTTCCTGGCCAAGTTTACAAACATTATTTTAAACATCTTCATTAATCAATTAAAGTAAATTCATTTAACATAATATCATACCTAATACATGTACTTATACTTAATTATTTAAATACAATTTTAACATAAATAAATTGAGTACCTAGGACTTAGTACTTCCTTAAAGCAACAGCTCCACACTTACTATCCACAAACATAAAATAAATATCCTGTAAACACTATATCATGCTACAGTCCAACACCAAGTACATTTTATAACACATTAAATATTAATTGAACAGTATATTATACTCAACTCTTACACATTAAACTACTCCCATTAGACACAATGTTTGTGTTTTACATCTCATATTATTCATTACATATTTTAGATTTAGGTACACTTTTGATGTTATAATTACTTAGTAACCTTACTATGTACCTCTAATGCATTCTTCAGGTGAGATGGGCCCTCTTGTATTTAATCATAACAGGCTTTGGGCATTGTTTTAAATCATATTTACATAGTTTTTTAAGTAACGTCGGGGACCTCAACTCTGTTACGTTACATAATACTCCCCCTTCGAAAGAAGTTTATTTTGGCTCAATGAAGTTTAGTAAAAATAAACTTATAGTTCGTCCCTGATCAGGTTATCCTTTTACTCATAGTATTTTTTATTTCTGTTTGGTTATATACCTGTTATTCGGTTAATGGTAATTGCTGTTTTCCTACTCAACTCTCTCTCTTGGAGGCAAATTCATCAATTATTTATTTCTCTGGGTAGTGGTACTTCCACATTTTACTTGATAAGGACTGGTCACACTAATCATAAAAAACTTCTTTTAACACTTATTTTCTTATTTACTTCTATAAATTCGCTTTCTCAATTAAGCTTCTGTCTGCTATCTTCCTTCTATTTTCTTCATCTATACTTATGGAATCTAATATCACTCTTTTCAGCTATTTTATAATTATTATCCCTTAAATATTCAATTTCCCTAACATTTTTCCCTATCCTGTGTGGTGGTACCAGTCGGGTGGCCACTTTTGGGTCCATAACTCCGCTGTCCATCCTTACACCTTCTGAGACCAGGGGAACATCATCCCTGCTCAGGAAAATTATTGCCGGAACATTTCTACGGTCAATACATTATAATAAAAAAACTTATAAGTAGTCGATTAGCGACTAATACTAAACACTTTTGGGATTCTTCATACTGTTGCTGTTTGCATTAAATTATATATTTCCTTTTCTTCTTGATTCCTTCTTCTTTATCATTAACTAATAGCATATAACATTATTGATAGGCATTATTTTAAAATCCTTTTGACTTTCCTTCTTGTGACATATTTTCTCTGTATCATTTCTTCGTATATCATCTTCAATTCCAAGAGATTCTAAATTATTGTTGTATTAATTATTATCCTCCTTCAGCTTCATTGTAGTCATTAAATTATTCGTTATTCTTCTTATTTGAGCACATTACCATCAATTGTTTTTATTCATTTATTCTTCTTTTTGTTCCCATAAAAATATTACTTTTTCCTATTATTTCATTTTAAATCAATTCTTTATAAATATTATTTAATAATCTGTTCTTACATACTCTTGGTGTTTTACTGTTTATTAAATCAAATTGTTGCGAAATATCTTAAGTAAGTTGTCCTTACATAGTTTTTGAATTTTGGGGTTTTAGTCTTTTTATTTTAAATTATATTGTTTCGAAATAACTTGAGTAAGTTGTCCTTACGTGCTTTTTGAATTTTGGGGTTTTCTTTCCAATGGGTTGCTTGGTCGGTTTCAGAAAATCAGTCCCCTTTTTTTCTGGTTGGTTTGGAATCTGTTTAACCGTGGTCCATTATTTCCTCTATACTGGTTGTTCGGATCTCTCTAGTGTATAGAGTTATTTCTGTCTTTGTGACATATCTCACTATCATGTAGTTCAGCCATTTTGTTGTTATAAAATTTTCATTCATGCTGAAGTCTACCATCGTTTTTCGAGCTGATTCTTCCGTACCGTTTCTTAATCTTTCGAATGTATGTATATAATCTCCAGAAGTCCTCCATGCTCCTCGGTTAGTTTTGGCTTTTTCGGTCCTTCTAATCTATCTGGGAATTCAATTGTGGTTCCCAGATAAACGCGTTATAATGAACGTGTTCGCTAACACTTCAACTCTAATGTTGCTTTCATCATTGGTCCCACTGTTGAACCAACGAAAGAAAATTTAAGTGTGTCATATGATTCTTGAACTCGATAATACTGCTCATACTGCCCCCCTCGTTTCTACCGACTGAATTCATCTTTGAATCCAGCACTAATGAAGTCATCTCATGAATTATTTTCTTTAATGTTCTTGAATTTGTAGTGGAGATTCTTTGAAATTTGTGTACGTGTTGTCTCGTAAGTAAATCACAACTTAGAATTAACTAATAATCCTTTGTTCTAACACTTAAATATGGTCAATATAGTCTTAAAAGTCACAGAATAAATGCCTTTAAGTACCATAACCTTTGATTTATTCACTGAAGTTTCCATACTATTTTTTTTACTCTGAAGAAAGTTTGTTGACATAGGAAAAGCAATAATATTAAATCATGGATGATGTTTGAGCTCCTCAGGAAAATAGGAGTCCAGTGTAGATATTGGTGACTAATTTGAAATCTGTACAAAAATGAAACTGCTGTTTTCAAAATCAGGAATGAGCACAAAGAAGTAGCAATACAGAAAGGACTCTGACAAGGATGTGGTTTATCTCCTGTTACTTTTTAATGTCTATTACAAGACATATTGAATGAGATCCAGAAAAACATAGATACTGGGATAAAATACAAAGAGAGACAGTAAACATTTAATGGTGTGCAGATGATATTGCTGTAATGACAGAAAGCAAAGCTGATTGTAAAGCCATAATGGCAAGGGTAGAAAATGAATGCAAAGCAAGAATTAAAGGGAAAACTAAGGTAAGGATCTGTGACAAAGGAAGGGGCTCTACAGTGTGAATAATAATGAATGCAGTGGCGATTCCTGTCCCGATGGATATGGCAAGCATCGAGTCTAAGTACATGTACATAAAATTCCACTGCTAGCAAAATCATTAAAAATATTCAGGTAGGTTATGCACTTGTTTGTGTTGCTGTAAGAAAACTATTCATAAAGTGTAATTAGTATAAGGTTTAGTCTACTTCCTGGTTTTAATGGATATAAACAGACATATACCAGCACTTGATTTGGCTTGAAACTTGAAATCCAAAAACTAACCTCGAACAGCGACAACCAAAACAATAAACAAGAGAAAAAATGTTACATTTTCACTGAGCCGGGATATTAGCTGTTACAACAGCACACAGAACTGGAAGTGAAGTGATATTAATGACTGATCAAATCAAATCAGCACTATCATTTTGACTGGAAGATGGATGACAAATGTGCTGCCAATTTTCAGAAGATGAGGGCTAAGAAGGCATGTGAAACAGTTTTTGGTGACAACAATAATGTTGGTAACAATCATTTATTTACTTTTGTCCGATTTTCTTTGGGCAAGCACTGGTTGCGTTGATTTATCTGAAGATTCACCTCTGAATGAACAGTGACACTCTGGGGGATGTAAAAGAATTGTAGTACACTGGAAGATGGAAGAATCAAGAGGAAAATAAAATGCAGAGTGCTAAAACAAAAATAGCATTCAACAGTGTTTTGTCACCAGACAAAAGGCTTGTCGCATGACAAATGGTGCCAATTGTACAGCTCTTAAGTTATTTTGATGACCCTAAAAAGGGCAGTGTGGTGAGAACGCTGATGTTGGTTGTTCTGCCTGAGCCACGCTGAGATGTTCGGCGGCTGCTCCCTCTGTTCGTGGCGTACTGCAGTCCTCTTCTTTCGGCATTGGTTGCATCGAGTCCGCTGCCGGTCCAGCAACGTCCTATCGCTGGCGCAGTACAGAGCGAAGAATGCAAGAACGTTGGTTCTACTCTTTGCCTGTTACCTTCGGCTGGTTCCGGGTCAATGTCCTCCGAGAGAGGAGAGGAGATGAAGTGTGTACGATGGCGTGGCGATGAAGTGCTGGTGGCAAAGTGCGTCGAAAATTTCTACCGGCGTTGTTTCTATGCACTGACCGGGATCGCTGATTGGCTCGCTCCGAGCACGTCAGGTGTCACGTCTCGGCTGCTGATCCCTGATTGCCTCGCTGTGTGTTTGCCGCTGGTACCGGAGAGCAGACGTTCACATACTGCTGCCATCACAGTTTGTTCATTACTAATAACATTAGCTGCATAACAATGAGGAGGTTACTGAAGCATTTGTTTAGAGTGTTGCCTTGTATGGGTGTGAAATGTGAATAATAGGAAAAGTAGAAAAATGAAGATTAATGTCATTTGAACAATAGTGCTGTAAAAGAATGGTGCGGATTAGCTGGGGATAGGGTGGCAAACGAAGTTCTTTTGAGAAGAGCAGGAGAACATAATGCTGTGTGGAAGGGTAAAAAATGTAAGAGGGATGGATTAATAGGACATATTTTAAGACATGAGCATATACTGGAGGGAATCCTTGAAGGAAGAGGTACATAGGAAAACCCCCCACCCCCACTTACAATGTGTCCAGTAAATCATAGAGGATGTTTGTTGTGGGACCTGTGTTATATAAAGAGGAGGACAGAATCGAGTTGATTGGAGGACTGCTGCAGACCAATCTATGGATTAACTACCCATGACAAAACTGAAAGTGTTAATAATGAACCACATCCTTCCCATACTCTTTGATTACTAGTACAGTCACTGAAGCCGAAAAAAAATAGAAATTTTAAATTAAGTGGCTTCTACGAGATTTTTTGCATAGGGCTAGATAAAAAGGTAAGAAAGAATATAAAAAAAAAGTTTACAAAAATTCAGTCGCGGATTTTTGAAAAAGGAAGGGGGGAAGGTAAAAAAAATTCATTTTTCATTATTATCTTAAAAAATATTAAATTTATGAGAAAAATACAAAAAGACCAAAAAGAAAGAGCATAAAATTCTGCATAAAAAAGGTTATTAACATTTTTTTTTCAGGGCGATAATTTTAGTAGGAAAATTAATTCAAAGTTGGCCAAATTTTTCACAAGGTGGATTTTCACATAAAATACATGTTTATTTAATAGACATGCAATGTCTTCAACTTGACGTTTTAGTCGCATATACCACTTGTATCGTAGAACCTTTTTATTTTCAAAAATTAATTATTTTGCGATAATTTCAAAAAATAAACACTACACGTGCTCCGAAATAAAATAACAGTTGGTCCGGCAACGGTTTACACACTAACACTTACAACGTACAAGCTTGTGTGTCGGCTCACCACGCATCTGTATGGCGCATGTACCAGCTGTCCTCCATCTCCCTAAAATTCTTCAACTTTCAGGGTCTGTTCTTTTTATGCCCATGCACAGATATAAATTCTCACTATGTAGAAGAGAAACCTCAAATATTGTAGTTTTACGTACAATAGTTACATTTTAATATATTTTTTTTTTAGTTTTTAACTATTAATATTAATACGCGCAAAGGACATATTTTTACATTTATTAATAAAAGTTACATTTATTTAAATTTAACTAAATTTTAACAATTCTTTATACCGTGGTCTTATAGAAGACACTTTGACCAATACTTGTTCATAATTTTGTTAAAAAATATTTATTTTGAAAATTTTTGTAGAAATTTTAAGTTAAGAAAATGATGTATACTTGCGAACTCAAAAAAATGATAAATTTTAAAACTCGCTCATTTTATGTCAATAAATCAATACTAACTGTTGACTATCTCTATACTCCCTTTCTAACTCATTATGATCACTATATCCTCTAACCTCAACTAATTTTCTACTCTCAATATCACTACCACTATTACTCAGTATATCACTATTATTTTTATTCAATAATATCTCATCATTACTGATTTTAACACTGCCACTTACCTCATAATTCATTACCTGATTTGCATTTAAATTATTACCATTACTATTTGTTATTATTTCTCCATTATAATTATCACTTGTTTTACAGTCATCACTTACCTTGTTAACTGTTACTTCCTTGTTTCTATTTAAACTAACCCCATTCTGATTATCATTTGTATTGACCTTACTTACCTCGTTTGTTATCTCCACTGCACTTAAACTAACACTGTTGCTTGTAAAAGTATCATCATTACTACCTCCACCATCATTATTCAATGTACCACTCTCTATCACCACTACACTCTCATCATTATAATCGTTATTCACTATTTTATTCTCTAACACTACCTCTTCAACTATGTTACCATTATTATTGTTCGTATTCTCGTTTACTTTATTTCTATCTCTTTTCCACGCCTCGTTTTGTTTTTTCATATCATTAATCCTTTGATTTTGTGCAATTATTATCTCATTCACCTTATCATATATCATTTGCAACAAATTCATCCTATCTTCTTTTGATGTACCTACGTTGGCCTCCTGTACATCAGCCATGTTTAAAAAATTTATTTATATTCTATCCCTTAACAAACTACAACCCTCCTAATACACGATAATCATACACATTACTTCAACATACCCCACACATAAAATTGTCACTAATATATATATTTAAACATACAATAACGCTGCCAAAACATAAATCTATACAATAATTAAAAATTTTACAAATACGCCATTACCACAACCTATTTTCTGTGCCTCAAAACAGGTCTAATTCATATAAAATTTATACGAACATCCTGGCAGCGGCGCCACTGAAACAGTATTTATCTTTTACCATTATAAAATAATACAATAATAATACTACTAAAAACTCACTGCTGCCAGAATTTTACTTACCGTCATAATCCCGTTAAACTTACCTTATTAAACTGCCCAGGTCGCCACGATATTTTATGGTTTAATATCGAAACCTTTACACTCTTGCCCTTACAAAAATTAACATAATCCCGCTACCTGACCACCCTTAAACTCAGAAAATCCCACAGAACGTTAGACGAGGTTTTCAGCACAGAATAGGAAATGGTTATGGCGTAATAACTTACTCTACCATATGTTATATATTAAACCAAATCTTATTTTATTCACAATACCATACTCCCTTCTTTCTCAATAACTAGAAACAAACCTATTTAATCAAAATTCTTTGAACAACAACTTTTAGCTAGGAACCAGTACTTTGATTAATTACTGCTCCCTTTTCCCTCGCATACACTCTCTCACTCTTTACAATTGCTACATATACTTTTTATCCCCCTTTTACTAAGCGCTTTACTGTTTTACAATTCAAAAACTTACTGGCCAATGTATTCACTGTACTTAACTTTTCTCGCTATTCCACTTATTCTGCCCTCTTCCCGTGCACTTTCACTTAAACCACACTTACCCTGTCCTAATTACTTTACTTTAAGAATTCATCGTATATCATGTTCACTGTTTCTTTATAGTATTCTTCATTGAAGTTTCAATACGTTTTGGTAGGTCTAGGCTACACTTTCCGATTCGACCTACCGAAATTTCCGAGGCCACTGATATAAAGTTTAACTTATAGATGACTGTTCTCTGCTACTGTCTGATGCAAAACTGGGTTGACAAAGTTTTTCTGTGATTCACAAAGAGACTGAGCTGGCAAGCGGTTGCATAATACGTGTGGCTGGGCAGGCTACAGGCTTCAGACATAAACAGTCTGCAATAACATTGTATGTTTGTGTAATCACTTATTATTACATTTAATTAATTAATTTTATGCCTTACCTCTTAGTCCAAAGTCCGTTGCATGAAACTGCGACATACAAGTATGACCTTCAGGTTATCTGAATAACGTACTCAACTCGCTTTTGAAACAAATCTAATTTAATTGCATTTTTTACTTTCTTTAAGTACACCACTCACTCCTCCTACTTTAATTCACATATTATTGCAACTCTTTCTT
>JAWRYS010001457.1:0-26224 GCA_034769895.1 Magicicada septendecula
TAAATTATAAGTTTTTAAATCCGTAACGGTAAGCCCTTCATATTATATGGCGTTCCAAGTCGCATGGCAAACTGAGGGATTAGGAGACCCTTAGTTAACACACACACACAAACGCAGCTGGCCCGCACGCCTTGGGTATGAATCATCTACTGTGGCGTCCACTACGTTACTGCAACTTTTATAATATGAATTTTTTACAAACGAGCTTAGCATATTTGTAACCTCTATAAAATTTTAAAGAAAAAGACACCAAACACGACGTGGTTGTGATATACTTTAGATGTACAACTAAGTCAAATTTAATATTCATTTGACTTTAGAAATCAGTATTTTGCTTATGTTATTTAATTTTCGTTGATAATCACACACAATTTGGCTTATCTTTATTGTAATAAAGTGTATTACGTGTGTACATTGCATATATCAAATAAAATTTAACCTTGTAGGCTTCGAAGTGGTTCATTCTGTAGGCTTCGAAGTGTTTCATTCTATAGGCTTCGGCAGCATTTGTTACTGTAGAAAAAACACAAATTTTCATATTACCGACGTAATTTTGCACCACCAATGTAAATTATAAGTATATCAAATATATCACCAACATACTTATTACACTATAACAAAATCTTGATTAAGTACTCCAATTCTGCGTTTGCTTTAGAAATCCGTATAATACTCATATCTATCGTAATTATGTGTTATTTGGACTCATTGTTCTCCCAATTTCACGGAGATTGCAACAATTATAGTATAATTTTGGATTATAAGCTAATTTAAAGATGTTATAGTTTTGAATTGGACCGTGTACTTACATCTGAACCGCCCTGGTCGTGCCTGTCTGGGCCGGGCCGGTTGTAAGTGCGCGTACGAGTATAAGGGTCTTCTAATCCCTTAGGTGGCAACCGGTTTGGAACACCCTGTAATGCTTCAGTCTAACTATCGCGTCCCACGTAATCTTATGTGAACGGTGGTCTCCAAATTCAAAGGATATTTAAGCTTGTGTGTGTGTGCGCGCCCGCGTGTGTGTGTGTTCACATAATCTTATGTGAACGGTGGTCTCCAAATTCGAAGAATATTTAAGCTTCTGTGTGTGTGTGTACGCGCGCGCGCGCGCGTGTATGTAGGAAGGGAGTGAATGAAATTGTAATTATAAATCTCATACGAATACAATACTTAACAGTGAATTCTTTTTTTTCAGGTAACTGTTTTTAATGTGACGTATACTGTACATTTTATATTCGTTCGTCAAACCCCGCCTTGCCGCTTACACAGAAGATGACACATCAATACAGTACCACTGCATTGCATAACAGGTAATATTTCTACGTGTTAATATTCCATCTTCTCGTTGTATAAACATTTTTACTCTGCGGTTTTACGTTATAAGGAAAAGTTTCTTTACTTTTTAACTGACCCTCGAACCTCTGGCACACATACGGAGTGTTTAACCTATACGAGGTTTGATCAAAAACATCGTGCAATTTTACAATTTCCATCGCTACAAGTGTTCGATTAAAAAACTGTTTTTATCTAAAGTCGGTACACATGTTAGCGACGGTCGTCTAAAATTTAAGCTGTACTTGATGAGTGGTTTAGATTCCACAGCTAATTAAGTACGTCGTCCTGAGGTGTGTTTTTTTTTGTCATTCTCCAATGCACGATTGAAGAACATATATTAAGTTTTGTGTAAACTGTGAGATAAACTGATTTGTTCTGGTAAACGTGTTCAGACGGCTTCTGGCAAGACTGATGTGTGTGAACAAACGGTTTACAAGCTTCAAAGACTGTCGTAAATGAGTTGAAGATCGTGGTTGTCAGAAGAAGATTATGTTTCTTGTGTTACGCGAAATTTCATCGCTAGGCGCAGTGGTAAATAAAGAGTACAATTCGGACATTTACACCATTTGTATGAAGCTATTCATAGAAAACGGCCAGATTTATGGAGGAAGAATTTATAAAAATTTCACCCGATGATGCGCCTGGACGCATGTTATTGCTTGTTAAGAATTTTACCAGACTAAGCAAAATAAAACGTAATAATGATGACACTGCTACTGCCGTATTGACCAGATGTGTCCCAACCCGATATTTCCTCCTCCCATAGTGATAATTTCTACGAAAGAACAAAGTTTTGTGACCGCTGAAGACATAAAACGAAAGTCACTAAGTGAGCTCGAGGCTGCACCAAAAAGTGCATGCTTGAAATATTTTGAAGAATGCAAAACAGCTAGATTAATTGTGTAACATTCGACTGAGGCTTCTTTGAAGGGGCCAGTATAGGTGTCGATGAATGAAGGCATAATTTTTTTAATAAACAAGAAGTGCATAAAGTATTTAGTTAAACCTCGTAAAATAAGAATATTTTTAGTTTTGGCAAGTACAACCGTTACGTACAGTGTTTCGTTACGAATAATAGGACTGCCAATAAGAAGTTAAACTTTTCGTTTGATAATATATTTTTTACGATTCTCCTGTAAATACTGTCTTGATAAAAACTATGGCAGTCGGAACCGTTTGATATAAGAATGTCTTCTTACAAAAACTGTGGCACTGCTCTGACTCTGTCACGGTGCACCAATCAGATTATCCCGTTGGTAAAATCACAATATCGTTTTAAGTACACGTGAACTCGGCATTATCATAATTAGTATTCGTCGACAGCAGTTTATCACCTCGTGTTCTCGTCACTCTGCTGTCGGTGTTGCCGCTGTTTAATGATGCGCGGAAACATGTCAACAACGTATGTCTACACTGACGCGAGCTAACAAGTTAATGCCGGCGTTAACGGTTTGAATAAGGGAATAAATATATAACGCACAGTGTTACTGTACAGTATCTAAGTATTACTGGTCAATTGTTGATTGAAACTCCGTATCTGAAAATCAACATGTCTACGCGCGCGCGTGTGCTCGTGCGTATGTCTGTGTGTTGTACCATAATATAGAAACTTTGTTTCGGTAGTTGCGATGCGCCCGCCAAAAAAGTTGCATTTTCATCGACGTTCGGTGCAGCAGAGACGGTTTCAATAAATGCGGAATGTGATCAATTTGAATTCCAATTTCAATGTGTTCAATTTAAACACTCTCTGCAGTTCCCATTACTAATTACGTTTGCATGTAAATTTTTGTAAAGTATCGCTGTGTTACTTGTGTACGCTAGCGAATGAAAATGCAGCTGCACTCATTTATATCTATTTTCGTATTTCTTTAAAAGACATGATCGGATACTTTTCGGTCAGCACTCGTATGCTTTTCTCGTGTCTCTACACGGTTGTATCTTTATTGCGTTAGGTTTATAGAACTGATGTCGTAGGTGTGTGTGTGTGTGTGTGTGTGTGTGTGTGTGTGTGTGTGTGTGTGTGTGTGTGTGTGTGTGTGTGTGTGTGTGTGTGTGTGTGTGTGTGTGTGTGTGTGTGTGTGTGTGTGTGTGTGTGTGTGTGTGTGTGTGTGTGTGTGTGTGTGTGTGTGTGTGTGTGTGTGTGTGTGTGTGTGTGTGTGTGTGTGTGTGTGTGTGTGTGTGTGTGTGTGTGTGTGTGTGTGTGTTATTCCGCTCGATGCGCACAGATAACAAGAAGCATAACTGGTCCTTGAAGCACAGAATACACAAACTAATATCTTATAAGATACGGAAGCGTGAAACAAATAATAATAATAATAATTGCACCACCGGAATCGCCTTAAATTGTACATAACAACTGTTTTGCTATGTTCGTAATTGGACGTAATAATTGTAAAGGTACGAACGTTTTCTCGTCTGCCGTACCGAGCTCAGGCAACACAGTTTATCTCTAATCTCATCAATCTTGTGTCTAACAGTATCAAGCCGTGAAACTCGATAATAAATTATTCATTATAATTAAACGGTGAAAACAATTAATTTAATTTTACTTGTCATTTATATTAATTGCTTCGTGAAATACGTTATCTTTGTCTGTCTCTTTTACCTTCTGTCTTTATTTCCCTTCCCTTCATTCTATTTAATTCTCTCCCTTTTCCATTTATTATTATTCTATCATTTCCTGTGTGTCTGTCTCTGTCTCTGTTTGTCTGCCTCTCTAACTCTCTCTCTCTTCCCCTCCCCTTACCATTCGTCATTATACTCTACGTGACTGGTTTCAACCTTGTTTGTTTGTTCACGGCACACTACACTATCCTTTGAGTGAGCTCCTGCGGCACACTATCGTACAAGTTGGCCACTGTCGTACATGGAAGAGTTGGTCCACCGACCTCCATCTGAAGCAATAATAGCAACTGGTAGAACTTAAGCCAGACCGAACACTTCTCACTGAATTGTTGTGAACTACCAGTTCTCAAGTTCTGGATGTCAACGAGTCAACAAAGAAAGAGTAGGCCTACCTATTAACCTAACCTAATCTAACCTATTGACAGTAATGTCAGTTGAATCTCTTCTTCTAATTAGAAGAAAACCTATTCTTTTCGGATGTTGGGTTGATATATTTTAACTTTCTATACTGCTGGACGGAATAAGTCAGTTGTATTCATGCCAAACCAGGTCCTAAAATTTCTCAGCCATGATATTCTGGATCGCCCAACTCCTGTTTTTCCAAGAACTTTTCCCTGTAATATGGACCGTAATAAGTAAAATCTCCGTTCATTTCTCATGAGGTGTCCAGATACTGAAGCTTCCTCATCTTCACTGTGTTAATAACTTCCCTTTCTTTCTTCATCTTTCTAAGAACTTCAACATTAGTTATATGTGCTGTCCATGAAATGCTAAGTATTCTACGGTAGAGCCACAATTCGAAAAATTCCAATTTCTTAGTTGTGGCTTCAGTCAAAGTCCAAGATTCTACACCGTAGAAGAGGATCGATAATACATAGCAACGTAAAAGTCTCATCTCTGTGTTTATTGCAAAATCGTGACTTCTGAATAAACTGCTCATTCTAGTGTACACAGCTCTTGCCTTTTCAATTCTGCTCTTTATTTCTAGAGAGTGGTCCCATTCTTCATTGACTATAGTACCAAGATATGTAAATTTGCTTACACGTTCAACTGGAAGCACTTAATACACTGCTATGTTTTCTACCACCTACTTGTGCGATCTGGGCTTTCCATTCCCAAACAATAATTATGGAAGGACGGAGAGGTGTGGGACGTCCGACGAAGCGCTTGAGTGAATATGTGTAGTCTACCTCCTTGGGACCGGAACAAACCATTTTTGGTTTAATCCTTGAGGATGATGATGATGATGATGATGATGATGATGAAAAAGCAACCTAATCGACATTAACCGAAATTCATTAAACATCATTTGTTTACAGTATATTCCTTCTTCTTCTCCTTCTCCTCCTCTTTAAGGATTAGGTTATAGAAACCTGTTCCGGCACCCATGTCATGCTCGGACGACCCACATCTCTTCAACCAATGGTTTTTAGCCATTATACTATACTATACTTTACTATTATTCTATATTATATTATACTATAGCCATTATACTAAGAAACTTTCGGTACCAGAATAACTGATACAAAACCACCAAATCTTATCTCAGAAAGAGAAGGGTGAGGGCGAATCAGCTGCTCCCCAAAACAGGGTCCTTTCGGCTAAGGTATGGTAACACTGACAGAAGACTCTCTGGTCCTCCTGGTAGAGGGTTATGCAGCAGGCCAGTTAGCTGTTCATGTAATACTTTGAAATACTTGAAGCATCCAAAGTAGCCTCGGAGTAAGGACAGTACACTTAAAGTCTTACTTCAGTTCACCGTTGCACTTGTAATAGTCGTCCGTACATGGCCATACGGAGTACTGTATATTCTTCAGTACAGCATACATTGGATATTGAGCGCTGCAAGGGTTTAGTTAAAAAGTTCGGGGAGCAATATCTATAGCTTAGCGATAGAACTAAAAATTTTCCGTGTATTCTACGATTCTAATATCATTTAAAAGTTTCCGAATCCCTCTCTCAATTTACTCTTTGGCGAATGGATGTGGCGACCCCATCGCCCAGTTTCTTTGAAACTGGAAGCAGCCTGCCGAGTGACTTCCGGGATAGGAGTTTCCCTCTACCAAGTGCCAACGGTCCCTTTGGAGGGCGGATGATCGGGTAGAGGTAGGCACTTTCTTGCCGTTGGGATGGGAAACTGTCCCTAAAGGCGGATGAACCACTTGGTCAACGGCATGAGGCAAAGTGAATAAGAATTTAAGAAAAGGGTTGGCAAAATGTTATGTGTGGACCGTTCCTTTATATGCTGCATAGACATGGACACTGAGGAAAGAGGATGAGAAAAGATTAGAACCATTTGAGATGTGGTTTTGGCAAGCAATGGAAAAAGTGAGGTGGGTTGATAAAGTAAAGAATGATGAAGTTTTAAGAAGAATAGGGGAAGAGAGAAGAATCCTGAAGGTAACAGAAGATAGGAAAAAGGATTGGTTAGCTAATTGTTTAAGAAGAGACTGCTTGGTTGCAACTGCCATGGAGGATGTCATAGAAGAAGAAAAAAGAAAAGATCGTAGAAGAATGAAATTAATAGATAGCATTAAAATCAGAGGGTGTTACGACGAAACGAAAAGAGTGGCATGAGATAGGACAGATTGAAGAGCTTTTAGCATTTCAAGATTTAGTGCAGAACGCCAAATAAAAACTTGTTAGAGGCCAAATAAAAATAATTTACTCTTCGCCTACCAGCTGTTCGAAATTTACGAATCACACGTGTTTTGAAAAATGTACAAAATCAAACATCGTGCTATCGTCGAATTCTGTGTTAGAAAATTTCAAAAACCAAGGGGGAACTCACAACGTAGTGGTAAATGTGTTAGGAGATTATGCGCTTTCTCAAAATCAATGGTCTGTAACTGGCCACTTGAGTTTAAACGTGGAAGTACGAGCATTGAAGACGATCCCTGCTGCAGTGGGCGCCGAAAAAGTGCTGTTGTGTTGTTTTTTCAGTGTTGTGCGATTTTTCCTAGTAAATGATTATAATTGTATTATTTAGTATGTAGATCATATACTATGTGAACTTTTGTTATTATTTTTTTTTGGCTCTCTACCACTCGTTGATAGACTATTATTAATTATCACTTACATTCGCGTAAGCCTGAAGACGACTGCCGATTTCTTGGTTGGCCGAAACGTTGCACTTATATTTTGTCTGTGTCTGGGTACTGAAAGAAAGTTGGGGGGGGGTAGAGGACCACTACTGGGAAAGTGATGGGATAGTGTCAGACGTTATTGAAAGATTATTGGCACATCAGGTTCGCATGGTGAGAATATCAGCAGTGACAGTGGTGACAACATGGACAGCAGTGACAGTGACCCTGATCGCAGTTTCAATCCTGACAGGGAAGAGGAAATAGATGAGGAGTTAGCTCCCCCTCTTTAAAATGTAAGTCATCTATTATATTTCGAAATGATAATCTATGTGAAATTAAAATTAGATTTGAATACTAATAATATTTAACAGTGCCAATTCTTGTACAACACACAGCGTCACAGTTATCTGGCTTAATGCGCAATGAGAGGAAAGTGAGCGTTGAGTGAGTTTTGATAATGCATGTGAATCGGGATTTCTCAGTAATCACTGATTGTTTAACGCAACTGCGCGTTCTCTCTACTCTCTCACTCTCTCTCTCTCTCTCTCTCTCTCTCTCTCTCTCTCTCTCTCTCTCTCTCTCTCTCTCTCTCTCTCTCTCTCTGCCCGCGTTCCTCTCAGAGACTTGGAGTTCAGTCTAATGCAGTACCTTTTCTGTTATGACAAAAGTCCTTCATTGAGATTCAAATGTCTGCAATCGATCACAGCCGATTTAAAAATATTATTATTATTATTATTATTGGGATCAGGTAGCAGCCTACATAGAGAAGGCACTAAGGCAAAAGAAGGAAGCCGAATATGATCTTGCTAGTGCCGCTGACAGAATAACAGAAGACAGGTAATATTGACCAGCTGAAGGTTTATAACAGATGAACGTCTACAGGACGAAGTACAAATGGCACCACCTTGAAGTATTGCGAAAGCTAAGTCCCGAGGTGGATTCATACCGTGGACAACAGGGTTTGTGGTTTTGGTGGGTGCGAGTCCTTCTGCGGCGAACATTAGTTTTCCACAGTCTCCCTTGTAAAAAAAGTATTATTATTATTATTCCATAGAATGGGAAAGGTGCAAAGCCCAGCATGGCAATACGGAGACTCTCCCCATGAAGATGCCTCGCACACGTTTTTCAAGTCCTACAGATTCACAAGACAGAGGATGGTACTGGAAATGGAGCTCGGGGACTTCACGCCCGAGAGCGTAGTTGCTCTTATGCTTCGTGGTAAGGCGAAATGGGACCGCATCAATGCACTTATTCACTGGGGCCTAGAAAACAAAAGACAGGCCCAACTTGCACCCAACGGGCAGCAGAAGATGGAGGCTCCATCCTGAAGTAATATGCTAAGTGGTTCAAGGTTGCATTAGAGGTGTTTTTTTTAGTGGGTGGGAGTCTCACACACCAGAGGAAGCGCTGCCTCCTTCGACGGTGCATAAAGCATTTTTCCCCCTCTATTAAAAACAAATTATTATCATCATTATCATTATTATTATTATTATTGTTGTTATTTTATTGCTCTCTTTAGTGTTACGGTTTCATTCGTCACGTTCTAGTTACATATTAACATCAAACTGAGTGGTGCCGGATACAGTAATGCGCTTCATTTAAGCGACGTTGCTGGTATACCCATTAGAGGCGGAAATTATTCAAATGGCCGCGACCGCTGTGTGGTGTCGTTCCCGCGTCTTAATGCTAGTTGAATGCAAATTTAGTGATGCCAACTGTATAAAGCAACATAAAAATAACAACAAAATACACACAATAAAATCCTCATCGTTTCTATTTCTAAATTTCGTATTACACACAGCGTAACTGGTTTGTTAGTGGTCAGTTTTGACGGCGCCGAATTACGTGAAATATTCAATAAGTGACTTGTTTTTACAGTATTTACTACAGTAAACACAATATTAACAATAGCTTGTGTACAGTAGGACAATTGAAGCACACAACTGTTACACCAACATTCATCGTGAAACATTCAATTTTTTTTAACCTACGTCAATGTTCTAACGAAGTTACATTTCTTGTTTTACGCTAATATCCTTGTTGTTATGTAACTAACTATAAAACCTAACACACGCGCGCGCGCACACACACAAACTACTTAATTTGCCTATAATTTAAAAAAAAATTGCCTACACAAAGTGAAAGTTTAGGTTTCCACTGAACGATAAACGTCAACTTAATTCAAGAACCTTCGATATAAACTTCGGAAGGTGGATCTGTTTTTACTAGCCTAATCAGAAATCAGTAATAAAAAAATATATGTGTGTGTACCAGAGTACACAGGTAAGAAGTGAAACTTCTTTATGACATATCATTTTTCTACTATTTACAACTTCACAGAAATTGGGTAGATAAGGCTTAAGAAAAAAAATTTTTTCCGTATTAAATTAAAGCTATTTTATTATTATAGACATGCATAGGCTACAAATAATATGAGTAATTCATTTTATCATTGCTCTTATTATAATTATTGTATTTCATCAATTATGATCGCATCATTATTACCATTGTTGTCATTATTAAATATTTTTGTAATTAATGGCTTATGGTAGCTAAAATATGAAATATATGTTTTACATTCTACGGATTCTAGTAGCCTTGTAAAAACTGCGTCAATTGTAGTACCAGATCTTGTTGATGTTTGTGGACTGTTTTGTAGACATAAATTTAAATTGTCTCTTAAAAATTCAACTAGCTTCAAAGATTTATCTAATGCGAAATTGACATTAAAATCTCCACTTAAAATCATAGGTATTTTATCATTACTGTTACGGAGTAAGGTGGCACCTCCTTTGGTGTATGGCAACAATGAATGGTGAAGAAAATCAATAATATCATCTAACTTCTGATTAGGAGATATATATAATGCAACTATTAAAATTTTTTTTCCATTTTCCATTTGGCATTGAGCCATACATAAATCACCAACTGCTGATGCTAGTGACCCATGAAAGTCAGGACAGGAAACAGAGAAATCTATCATTGAAGTTACAATGTTGACAACATCATTAGAGTTATGAAATATCCCTACACCTCCTGCTCTAGTATTCGACCGTTTAAATTTTGCGATGCAACTGAAGTTAGGAATGTTTATTTCACTTTCATTGTTTAGCCAAGTTTCAGATAAAACTAAAACATTTGAATTTTTTACAATTGAATCATTCAGGTCATCGGTATGAGCTCTAAGGCTTTGACAATTGAAAGTAAAAAGTGACAAACCTTTTCTGCTGTTCATGAACCCAATCAAATGTTCATTTATAGTTTCTAATTTATTCAGAGACAATCGTTTAAATTCTGTTTGTAAATCGATGGTGGATGTTGACGTTCTTCGACCATGGTAAAATATTTTATCATCATTTGTAGTTGTTATATACAATCCTTCAATACTCGTTACACGTGATAAAGCAACATATAGCAACGATTGACTGTGATGTTTCCCATATTCATAAACAATTTCCGGAAATGTGCTGCCTTGTGATTTATGAATAGTAGTAGCACAAGCACAAACCAGCGGAATATTAAAAAATTTTTATTTTCTAATTGTGTTTTGTTTTATTTTTAAATTATTATTTAATTTGTTTTTTTATTGTTTTTAGAATTAATAATGTTTACTAGATTTACAGTCATATTTATTAATACTTGCTAATTTTAATATATTTATATACATTTACTGATACTTACAATCAAAAAGTGAGGTTAACCTCAAATAAATATTAAAATCACGCTCACGTGTTGGATTTATCAAACGAAATATATAATCACTCTCACTTTTACTATAAATTCACTTGAATTTGAATAAGTCTTTTTATTTTATCACTTTCAAACTAATATATTATTCTTTACGTCACTATACTGAACTTTGATAAAAAAAGTCAAGCGAAAACAATGTAAAAACCGGAATCGAACTCACGGATTAACTAAAAAAACAACATGGCGCGTAACCGAAAATCGTGACTTTTTTTTTACATTGCTATAAAGTTTCTCTCATACGTCGATAAAGAAGTTTCACTTCAAAAATGAACTCATTTTAAAGATTTCATCATCTTCTTTTTTTTCTTCTTCTTTGAAAAAATTCGGCGTATTAGTGTATTGTTACGACGGTCTGCTGATCGTCGTATGGTACAGTGGAAAACAAAATACAATACACCAATTAAGTCACTAATCACCAGTTTTAATTATCACAATTCAACAGTCTGTAATCACAAGATCGCCTCTTACAATAAATCAAATAAAAAGTGTCCACACGCAATAATAATGTCAATTAATAGAGTCTAGCACAATTATAAAACAAATAACGCTTCGCCACAATACTTCGAACCGCACTGGAATAAATCGCCGCTCAAAACTGACTAACCGTCGCTGAATGCCTACATTTATACCCCACTGAGGTATCTAGAATAATCCGTACTACGTGTCAGCGCTACTAGAAAACACCAGAACGTAATTGATTGCGGCCTTGCAAACAGCGCGCGCGGACCGGTGAGTCTGGAACAGTCTCGCTAACGCATGTTGAGAATCACGTACGCACACAACATTACAGCCGGATTCCACTGGAATAGCCGAGAAACACGTAGAATGTTGTGTAATGGCGTAACACGTTTCCTCATTACGTAACAGTATTTTATAGATATCTGGATAAACACGCTTCCAGAACAAAGTACTCAAATCCATCACGAACGCCCGATAGCATGTCCCCAACAGAGTAGTCCAGAGAGATGTACAGATGTCTTCAGTCACAGAAGAGATAGTATGTCCCCAACAGAGTAGTCCAGAGAGATGTACAGATGTCTTCAGTCACAGAAGAGATAGTATGTCCCCAACAGAGTAATCCAGAGGGATGTACAGATGTCTTCAGTCACAGAAGAGATAGTATGTCCCCAGCAGAGTAATCCAGAGAGATGTACAGATGTCTTCAGTCACAGAAGAGATAAAGAGATAGTATGTCCCCAACAGAGTAATCCAGAGAGAGTACAGATGTCTTCAGTCACAGAAGAGATAAAGAGATAGTATGTCCCCAACAGAATAATCCAGAGAGATGTACAGATGTCTTCAGTCACAGAAAAGTTAGTATGTCCCCAGCAGAGTAATCCAGAGAGATGTACAGATGTCTTCAGTCACAGAAGAGATAGTATGTCCCCAACAGAGTAATCCAGAGAGATGTACAGATGTCTTCAGTCACAGAAGAGATAAAGAGATAGTATGTCCCCAACAGAGTAATCCAGAGAGATGTACAGATGTCTTTAGTCACAGAAGAGATGTCCAGATGTCTTCAGTCACAGAAGAGATAAAGAGATAGTATGTCCCCAACAGAATAATCCAGAGAGATGTACAGATGTCTTCAGTCACAGAAAAGTTAGTATGTCCCCAGCAGAGTAATCCAAAGAGATGTACAGATGTCTTCAGTCACAGAAGAGATAGTATGTCCCCAACAGAGTAATCCAGAGAGATGTACAGATGTCTTCAGTCACAGAAGAGATAAAGAGATAGTATGTCCCCAACAGAGTAATCCAGAGAGATGTACAGATGTCTTCAGTCACAGAAGAGATAGTATGTGCCCAGCAGAGTAACCCAGAGAGATGTACAGATGTCTTCAGTCACAGAAGAGATAAAGAGATAGTATGTCCCCAACAGAGTAATCCAGAGAGAGTACAGATGTCTTCAGTCACAGAAGAGATAGTATGTGCCCAACAGAGTAATCCAGAGAGATGCACAGATGTCCTTAGTCACAGAAGAGGTAATATGTGCCCAACAGAGTAATCCAGAGAGATGTACAGTTGTCGTCTGTCACAGAAGAGATAGTATGTCCCCAAAAGAGTAACCCAGAGAGATGTACAGATGTCTTCAGTCACAGAAGAGATAGTATGTCCCCAACAGAGTAATCCAGAGAGATGTACAGATGTCTTCAGTCACAGAAGAGATAGTATGTGCCCAACAGAGTAATCCAGAGAGATGTACAGATGTCTTCAGTCAGAGAAGAGATAGTATGTCCCCAACAGAGTAATCCAGAGAGAGTACAGATGTCTTCAGTCACAGAAGAGATAGTATGTGCCCAACAGAGTAATCCAGAGAGATGTACAGATGTCTTCAGTCAGAGAAGAGATAGTATGTGCCCAACAGAGTAATCCAGAGGGATGTACAGATGTCTTCAGTCAGAGAAGAGATAGTATGTCCCCAACAGAGTAATCCAGAGAGATGTACAGATGTCTTCAGTCAGAGAAGAGATAGTATGTCCCCAACAGAGTAACCCAGAGAGATGTACAGATGTCTTCAGTCACAGAAGAGATAAAGAGATAGTATGTCCCCAACAGAGTAATCCAGAGAGAGTACAGATGTCTTCAGTCACAGAAGAGATAGTATGTGCCCAACAGAGTAATCCAGAGAGATGCACAGATGTCCTTAGTCACAGAAGAGGTAATATGTGCCCAACAGAGTAATCCAGAGAGATGTACAGTTGTCGTCTGTCACAGAAGAGATAGTATGTCCCCAAAAGAGTAACCCAGAGAGATGTACAGATGTCTTCAGTCACAGAAGAGATAGTATGTCCCCAACAGAGTAATCCAGAGAGATGTACAGATGTCATCAGTCACAGAATAGATAAAGAGATAAAACAGCAATTACAGCGACAGGTTGAAAAATTATTAATTAAAAGATTCTTGACACAATGGATCAGGTAATGAAGAATGAATTCAATATGAAAATAAATGAACTAAAGACCAAACTCCTAGTCTGTAGTCGGAAGGAAGAAGATCCAGTCAGAACAACTCTTGGAAATAATTTTCTCCAGGCAGTTGAAGAATATAACTATCTAGGAAGTAAAATCGCAAGTGATGGACGTAGCAGTAAGACAATTATATAAGCAGAATTAACCAGGCTAAAATTGGTTTCAACAAACAAAAAAACCTCTTCACTTCAAACGCTATCAGCCTAAAAATAAGGAAGAAACTAGTAAAGACATACGTGTGGACTGTTGCCCTATACGGGAGTGAATCTTGGACAGTTGGAGAAAGTGACAAGAAAAGACACCAAGCATTTGAGACCTGGTGCTACAGAAGAATATTCAAGGTAAACTGGAGGGAGAAGATAACGAATGAGGAAGTCTTTAGAAGAGCTCAGGAGGAGAAGAGCTTTCTACGAAAAGGTAGAAGAGCTAAGCTTATAGGGCATGTACTACGACACAATGGGTTGGTTAACAGAATAATAGAAGAAACAACTGAAGGGAAGAATCACAGAGGACGACCCCGTTTAGACAACATGAAACAGGTTGTGGTGGATGTGAACTGCACATCATATTGTGAGTTGAAAAGAAAAAGCAGAGAAGCTTGAAGAATGGCGAGCTGCTGGAAACCAGCCCATGGGCTGCTAACCTAAAAGAAGAAGAATTACAGGAAGAAAATTCAATCAATTTAGGTCAGTTTTGTTTCTCTCTTTACTTTCATTCAAAATCCAAGAGACATTTTTTTCATTCTTATAAGACATATTGGGTATATTGCAAGCATAGTCTATGTGTTACTCAGGATTACCACCCACAATCCTCCCATAATATATTTCAAGAAAACAAATGAACCTGCAAAGCAGGCAGGTACAGAAGCAAGAAAGCAAGAAGAACAGAACTATGCAAATGAAACAATAAATAACACACGTTTTGTAAACCGGAAACTATAGCACTGCTAAAAGCGTTACAAAAACAGCGCGTTTTAAATAAATAGGTACGTACAGCACAAAAACTTGAAACGTTTTCTACCTTCCAGCGACGCTTTCTTTTCGTGCTGACATAAATTTTTTCCTTCTTTCTCGATACAAATTGCCTCGTTCCTTAATGCCGCTACTTTAACTACGTCGATTGGAACAACGACTTTCGTCGTGGGATCATATTTAAAAATCGATTTTTTCTTGATAGATAACTTTTGAAGTTTCTCGTAGGATTTGTATAGTATACGTATGTAATAAAATAACAACAACAACAAAAATAATAATAATAGTGGGTGAACAGTGGAACGGAAGGCGGCGCATAATGTGCGAATGAGGGCCTTATAGCGGGAGAAGAAAAGGAAATGATATTCGCGTGGTCCACAGCTCACCTGTTAGTGTAAAATAATAATAATAAAAGTATTCACAAGATGGCTGTGATGGACAGCAGACATTTGACTCTAAATGAAGGACTTCTGTCATAACAGAAAAAATATAAGTGCGACGTTTCGGCAACTCAATCGATCGGCTGCCGTCATCAGGCTTACGCGAATTTAAGTGATAACAAATAATAGTCTATCAACGAGTGGTAGAGAGCGAAAAAATAACAATATTTCACATAGTTTATGATCAACAGACTAAATAATACAGACTATTGTTTTGGAAAGCGCATAATCTCCTAACACATTTGCCACTCCGTTTTGAATGAATTTGCCTTGGTTTTCGAAATTTTTTAACAGCACGATGTTTGATTTTGTGTATTTTTTTTTTAAATAAATCAAGGTTAAAAAGTAAGCGAAAACTGGTTCAGGCTGTAAGGTAAAAATTTAGTTTGTCTAAATTATAATTCAATAATAGACATTTACTTCAATGTAGGCATTCTGGCCTCACTAGTCTACTGTAACGCCTTATTTTTTCATTTTTAGATATGCACTTTTTATTGTAAATATCTTTAGTTATACCATATGCTGTTTCCATTTTAATAAATCCTTTCTTTTGTATCAGATTTTTCTAAGCCATTCTCTTGAATTATTTCCCCTAGATACTTAAATTTTCTAATCCACTCTATTCGACCAATATCCGTTAGCAGGAATTATGAAGAATTTTTAGTGTTCGTGAGAAAATCATGACTTTGTTATTCTCAGATTTTTTATTAAGCATTCTTGAAAAAACTACCTTTTAAAATTTTAAATTATACATACGAAGGTTTCTGTTTAGTTGTAAGTTTTCCTTTAACGTTTATGGGTAAAGCGTTAAACGTTTAGGTAAAGGGGGGCGGCAGGAAATGTTTTGTACAGGGGCGGTAAAACAGTTAGTACATGCGTAATGTTTGTAGTACTCACTTAGGTATAATAAGCAAGTGCAGTTTGTTAATTGTTAGTCGATGTTCAAGCTTTTCTTAAAACGCATCTTCCACGTGAGCTTCGCATCCAGTTTCACGCCCGAGTGTTTCTTTATATTTGAACGCAGAGTCGCATTCCGAGTAAGTTGACTCGGGAATATCACTCAAGCAAAATATTCATGTGAATGCATTGCTTTATGCAGATGATAAGGTAATGATACAGAAAACAGAAGACCAGTTACTGCTGGTGATATTTACGTTCAATAGTATCATACAAGGCTACAATCTCTCCTACAAAATCTAAAACGATGGCATTTCAGGCCAGGTATCCTATAAGAACTAAGATAGTCGTGAATAATCAAATTTTGGATCACGTTAGTCATTTTAATTACCTGGGTTGTAATAACTCATATCAGGATGATTGCGCTTCCTACGGGAAGGCTGTCTAAAATAGTTCTGAGAAGAACTGTTGGATGTGTCTATTTGCATCACACAAATACGACGGAGGACTTCTAAAAGAAGCGACTGCTGATCTGGTTCACAACTGTGTTGCTATCCAGGGTCACCACGGGGAGGTATCAGCTTGACCCCAATATCAGCAAACACCAGCGATGCCTCGATCTGTGGCGTCATTTGCGGCAGGAGTACGAATGGGTCACATCGTGACGAACAGGTACCTGCATAGGTTTCACCTAAAAGACAGTCCTCTTTGTGGAATGTGCAAGCAGCAGGACGAAACCCTAAATCACATTCTCTTGGATTGCCCGGCAACGCTACCAGCGAGGGAAAATCTTAAACGCAAAATGGCCGGAGAAAAAACTCTGGATAAAATACTATCCGAGAGTTGTTGGTGGCCGCTAGCAGCAGACACTCACAGGAGACATCGAGCCATCGAAGCAGCCAGCCTCGGATGCTCGTATTAAGAAGTAAGTAAGTAATATCTCATATGGAACTGATATTGATTGGGATAATAAGCTAACAAAATTTAGACGGATCTGTGGAACGATTAATAGGTACCTGACAAATAAAACACGGAAGGATACCCGAATGAAGTTTTATAAAACTTTGGCTGCCCCCACATTCCTGTATGGTAGTGAAACGTGGACTCTTGATAAAAGGGACGTGTAGAGGATTCAGGCAGCCGAAATGATATTTCTAAGAGTGATGTAAGTTAGTTCTTTCTTAGATCGGAAAAGGAACGAGGATATTAGTCGCGATTTAAACATTGTATGATTGTACCTAAAAATTGAAGACCACAGAAGGAGGTGGTGTGAGCACTTGAATCGCATATCTGATATCTGTCTACCTGTGGCTGTCTTGGGTTATCACCCTACTGGGAAGAGATACGTCGGAATACCGAGAAGGAGATGGGTTCCGGAACAGGTCTAAGGGCTAGCCCATGAAGTGGTGATGATGATGATGATGATGATGAGTAACATTCCTATTTATATTACTGAAATCCACTGCAATCGTCCGTCCGCAAAATCCATTTCATTTTACGCAGCACAATTAGCCTGTGTTTTCCCCCACATGTCGACTTCGCTCAGTGTGCAATAATCATGAGATCCAATCTAATCGAAAACTCCGCCAAGTGGTCACTATTGGACCGTGTTTACTGTTTATCAGTTATTGAAATGCAATCAACACCGCGTTGCTGAGTGAAACGTTTGGCCACACGACACCGAGTAATGAATGCAATAAAGTGTACCAACGTTTGCACGATAATTGTATTGTGAGAACTGTTTTCGTTATCAGCGCACAAACGTTTTTTATGGCTTTATTTGCTTTAACAATTATTCTGTTGGAATAGTACTGCCCTTGGGGCAAATAAATATATCGATTGAATGCCAATGAAGGAAATATTGGGTAATCATGGTACAGACTGTAACAATATCTTGCTACTGACGCCATCGAATGCATTATTCTATTTCCTGTATGCAGTTAAGAAAGAAAAAAAGTATATAATTTACTCTTTGTATTAAACAGGAAATACGCGAACAGGAAACAAGCTTCTGGCCTGTATAATTACTTTGCGGCATTAGCACACTAACTTTTAGTAGTCCGCCGTGACACATCAAGTAGATTTTGTTATTAGGCGTTTCAAAGCGTATACTTCATCACCAGGTTTCTTCAGATATATTAAATCACTCTTTCGAGGTCGTCACTAACTAAAATCCAACACTCAGCGTATGGATTGTACGCGGTGTCAGGTGCGCACCCCCTCAAGCTCAATCTAGTACTCATTACTATCCCACTTCACCTGTGTTTTTCATCTAGTCAGTGGCGGCTGGTGTTATGGTTGGAGCATTGCACAACCACCAATATAGAATAACCAAACTACAAAATAATATACGAAAACAATAAGCAGCTAAAAGTATCATAAATTATAACGGAGGCGTGTTAGATCCTACGCGGTAACTTTTGCGTAAAATTCAAATGTGGCGCGCGCAGCCTGGTGAGAGAGAAAGAGAGAGAGTTAGTGAGAGAGAGGAATGCTACTTTAAACATCAAACATTTCGCCCTTTGTACTATGAAGCGTCGTCAGGATAAAGCTGAGACTTAACTTCATCAGTAAAGACGCCATTTTATAAAATGTGCAACGCATTTGGTGTTAATAATAACATAAAAAAAAACGTAGTCGACTTAAAAATCTACTGTTATTAAAAATTCTGAACACGCAAATCTCCCGAGTTTAAAATACTGTTGACATCAGCTCAGTGATTAAATGTAGTTTGACACGAGATTCAACTCCGTTTTTTTGCATGTAAAAATGTTTGACACGAATCAGTCGTCTGTAATTGGTTTCCAAATCGGTATTTCAATACAATCTGCACCTGTCACCGACCACCGGCAGTGTTACCAACAACCCGACAACGATAATCCCTACCGATCGGAACGTCATTACATGACACTGCTACGTGATGTGATGTTGTGGATTATCATGAGTTCACGCATCGTTGTGTCCAAACGTGAATGCTGCGACCTTTGTGGAAGTAAATTGAAACAAAGCAAACACGTAACTATTAATTAACACTTTTATACGAATCTGTGTGTTTTGTTGTTAAGGCCCTCGTTTCGTTCATCTGTCATTAAACTCCATATAGTTAAGAGCCCTCAGATGTTGTTTATCAGTAAACAAGAATAAACAGTATCACTGAAATGGACTAGTGTCGAGTAACAGTGACGCTCACCAGCAGTGGTGTAACTAGAAGCTGGTCCTCGGGGGGGGGGGGTATAAGTGTAGTTTAAATGTTGGACTCCCCCCCCACCATTTTCCTCAGGAAAAATGATAAATTAAGAATTTCTTTATCTTCTTCTTCTTCTTCTTCTTCTTCTTCTTCTTTAGGCTGCGGACCTCACAATCAGTTGCGCACTCCTTGGTTCGACCACCTTCTCATTAGTCTTCCAATATTTAGTTGTCTTATTAGCAATCCGTTGGTTTTACTGTTGTCATACGGAAAACCAAAAACCCATTGCAGTTACTAGAGCCAATCCAAGCCGGGCGTGCTGTCTGTTTATTTGTGTTGATATTTTATTACTTTTAAATGGATCCACGCAGCGGCAACTATTATGAACATTGTAAACGTAATCGTTACCAAGGTAACACTTAGTTTCAAAAATTCATTATTCAACAATGCCATTAACTCTGTTTTATTATTAAACAGTGTGTTTATGGCTCCAACAAGTCACAACTTAGCTTAACTAAAACTTTGGAGCATACTTATTTCACACTCGTGTAATTACTGTTGAAGTTATTTATGTACTGAATACAAGTTTGCTAATAAATTATAAGTAATGTTCACCATGGCAACGTGAAACGCTACAACGCAGTATGCCTTGCGGTTGTTCACCAACAAATAAATTTGTTTTTACATAATTAATGTTGAATGTTGAACACTACACTGTATAATATTCTAAATTGAAATTTAAATACATTAGTAAACACTGCAGAATAAAATGTGCAATCAAAACGCGATGCGCCGGAATTGAAATTGAAAACAATCTAAAACTGGCGAGTGGGATATCAAATTAACGACACTGTTTTTACCTTAGTCCAAATTTTACTTCTTCTCCTTCTTCAGGCTGTAGACCTTACGATTCGTTGCGCACTCCTTGGTTGGACCATCTTCTCTTTGGTCATCCAATATTCCGTCGTCTTTTCGGATTATAAACCAAAATTTGTTTTGGTATCCTGTTTTTATGCATTCTTTCAACATGTTCTGTCCAATCCCGTCTGTATAGCTTTATCCTTTCGTTTAGATCGTATATTCCACAGACGTTACTTATATCATCATTTCGTAGCCGGTCCCTCCGTGATACTCCTAGTACTGATCGTAAAAATCTCATTTCATTAGCCTCTGTCCGGCTTTGGTTCTTTGCGTTCAGTGTCCAACTCTCAGTCCCATAAAGGCCGCATGGCACTGCTATCACTTTAAAAAATTTCAAAAGAGTATCTCTTCTGACCTTTCAATTCAGTGTTCCTCTTATCGTTCCACACATGTGATTAAACCTCTCTGTGTTTTTGTTCACATCTAAGTCACCAACATAAGACAAGTCACATCAAGTAACCTGAATGAATGCATTTGCTCAATTAGTTGATCATTCAGTACTAGTTTACACCTTACACAAAAGTAACCTTTAAAAGTCAAGGATAAAAGTCTTGATAACAGAAATTTCCAGACTATACAGCCTGATTATCTGCTGGAATTCATAAAGGACCCTCTACAAGGCTATTTTCATTGTCTCCTATTATGACCTGATTGTCGAAATTCATGATTTTTTCCCATACAATTTTATGAAGTCTTGCGTCTCAAAGTTTTTGAGTGAATCAAGGTAAAGTATAAGGTTTAAAAAAAAGCCAAAAATGCTGATTTTAAAATATTCTGGCTTGATTAATTATTATTCGAATTAAATGAATCCTTAATTTAGTAGTGATCATTGATCAAGAAATTTTAGTTATGGAAAGTTTAGCGAGCGCCGGTCAATAAGTATAACAGAACTTTTATATTATTTGTGTCGACGTGTCGACAATATGTATTGTCATCATCAGACCAATTGTTATTGAGCTGTTACGCCGCCAAACACACACAGTTATGACAGAAACACAACAGTTGTCTTTGGCTCAATAACAATTTTCTGATGATGGCAATAAATATTGTTGACAAGTCGACACAAATAATATAAAATTTCTGTTATACTTACTGACCGAAGCTCGCAAAACTCTGCATAATTAAAATTCAAATTAAAGTTAATAAATGTCATGTCATCAGGAATCACCACTTTAATTATAAAATTGCACTTATAATAAATCTTGTGAAAATAAAACCTTCTGGACTTCTGGAGATAATTTGAAAAAAAGCAGTTTAATTACCCCTTTACACTTTAATTAACGACATTTTTAGAAGAATATTTAATCAACCTACAGTTCGTGTCAACTACGTTAATTTTTTTATGTAATGTCTCTCCTAGGTTAGCAGCCCATAGGCTGGTTGGCAGCAGCTCGCCATTCTTCACGCTTCTCTGCTTTTCTTTTCAATTCACAAAATGATGTGCAGTTCATATCGACCATAAGCTGTTTCATGTAGTCTAAACGGGGTCGTCCTCTGTGAGTCTTCCCTTCAGTTGTTCCTTCTATTATTCTCTTAAGCAACCCATTGTGTCGTAGTATATGCCCTATAAACTACTTACTTACTTACTAGCCAACGCCCACCCTTGGCTGTTGAGCCATTAGGCGACGCGTTGACCAGTAGCGTCGGGCTTCGGCGATCTCGGTGTCCTCGTTGGACGGGGTGTGGTCCAAGGCCGGGCAGTCTCTCAGATGGTCGGCGTCCATCGTCGCGTGGCCGCACAGCTGGCACTCAGGGGTTGGCAGCGCGTGGAGGCGGTGCAGATGTGAAGCGAGATAGTCGTGTCCGGTTTTTAGTCGGAAGTTGGCGACACGCACTGCACGAGGGAGGTTGGGGTTGATTGGACCGTCGGTGACGAGGCTTTACCATTTTTTACCGGCGGCCGCCTCAGACAGTCTTCGCTTATTCCATATGCTGACGGCGGAGTTTATTTGAGCTTTGGGAGATTGTAGGGACTGCGGGCGGGTAGGCTGGGGTAGGGTTGTGCCTTGCTTGGTCAGTTTATCGGCCTCCTCGTTGCCCCAGATGTTGACATGGCTGGGTATCCATTGGAGTTTTAGGATCCACCCTCGGCTCGTCAGGGTCTCCAGTTTCCTTCTACAGCGTATAGTCCTTTGGCAGTCGGTTTGAGAGTTCCGTGATACACTGCGTATTGCGGCATGCGAGTCGACTAGGAGCACGGCTTTTGAAGGGGGAGTGATTTTTTCCAGTTCATCAACGGCAGCGTGAACTGCTTCGATTTCCCCATCGTAGTTACTAAGGGGGCTGCCCACGGCTAAGTGTCCTTGGAAAAGGCGGCTGTAGTACCCAGCTCCTGGTTTTCCATTGCCCGGAATTGATGAGCCGTCAGTGTAGATATGGATCCACTCTTGCTCGGGATAATCTTCATGGATGGTTTGCAAAGCTGACTGCTTTAGTTCTAAATCTGTGGATGCATGTTTAGGTGCTGAGTGATTCTTAAGATGGTAGCTGGCTTGGGGTAAGAGACTGAAGAAGTCCTGATGGGTCTTCAGCGGCGCTGTTTCTGTGAGGGCAATATCGTATTTTTCGGCGATGTTTTTGTACATGGTTAATGGGGTTATTTGTGCCTTTAGCCTGGGAGTAGGTTGTCGGTAGTCGTTCCATAGACGCTTGTAGACACGTCTGGAGCGTTTCCAGAATCGCGAACAGCGAATACGCAGGCGATCAACTTCACCCCCCCCCCCTATAAACTTAGCTCGTCTACCTTTGACATTTCGTAGAAAGCTCTTCTCCTCCTGAGCTCTTCTAAAGACTTCCTCATTCGTTATCTTCTCCTCCAGTTTATCTTGAATATTCTTCTGTAGCACCAGGTCTCAAATGCTTGGAGTCTTTTCTTGTCACTTTCTCCAATTGTCCAAGATTCACTCCCATATAGGGTAACAGCCCACACGTATGTCTTTACTAGATTCTTCCTTATTTTTAAGCTGATAGTTTGAAGTGAAGAGGTTTTTCTGTTTGTTGAAAGCAATTTTAGCCTGGTTAATTCTGCTTATAATTTCCTTACTGCTACGTCTATCACTTGTGATTTTACTTCCTAGGTAGTTACATTCTTTAGCTGCCTGGAGAACATCATCAATGTAATATCTATCAATAAAATATTCTTATATTTCCGATTTAAATCAAGAAACTGCTAGTCTACCTGTGTCAAAACGTAGAGATATTATACTAAAGGAGTGTGACATACATAAGGGGATGTGTGTCTTGGCAAAAAGGCAAAGGTAAACATTTGTTGTAAGTAGAGGGAAAATGAGAGTTCAAACGCAGAAAGGAATTCCCCCCAGGCCATATCTGGACCACAGCATCCGCGACTTTTTCGTTGATCTGTGTCAAGATCCGTGAACCGCTGGACCCACAGCATCCCGATGGACCACAGCACCGCGAATTTCCGCGAATAAATTTTTTATTTTTTTTTTATTTTATTTTTTTATTTTTTTAATTAAATTGATTTGGTGGGATGAGGTTCAATGGACCACCAGCATCCGTGAATATAATTTTTTATTTTTTTTAAGAAAGTTGTTTTGCATATCAGTGGGTGGCTTTGGGTGGGTGGTTTTTTTATTTCATATCAGTGGGTGGTGGTGGGTGGGGGGGTGGTTCCAACTCGATGTATTATAGTGTATACTAAAATATATGATCAGGTGTACCAACCTTTGCATGAGTTCAAATTTGTTGTGTGTTATAATGTATATTAAATCTATATGATCAGGTGTACCAACCTCTGTAGTATTATTATAGTGTATAGTTATTTTATATGAGCAGGGTTGTCAACATTTTCTGCGGTGGGGGGAGGGAAATTCAAATATGTGTTATATAGTGTATATATTAAAATATATGATCAGGGTTATCAATCTTAAATTATTGTGTGCGTGTATAGAGCAGATCTGCCAACATTTCTTTCTCTTCTGTGGTGGGAAATTCAAACTATATATGATCATAATTGTTACTCTCTCTCTCTCTCACACGGTGTGTATGTCTCTCTCTCGTTGTCAAACGTTATGCTCACCGGCATTATAGTGTATATTAAAATATATGATTAGGTGTACCAACCGTTACATGAGTTCAAATTTGTCGTGTGTTATAATGTATATTAAATCTATATGATCAGATGTACCAACCTCTGTATTATTCGTCCTCTCTCTCTCCCTCTCTCTCTCTCTCTCTCTCTCTCTCTCTCACACGGTGTGTATCTCTCTCTCTCTCTCTCGTTGTCAAACGTTATACTCACCGGCATTATAGTGTATATTAAAATATATGATTAGGTGTACCAACCGTTACATGAGTTCAAATTTGTCGTGTGTTATAATGTATATTAAATCTATATGATCAGATGTACCAACCTCTGTATTATTCGTCCTCTCTCTCTCTCTCTCTCTCTCTCTCTCTCTCTCTCTCTCTCTCACACGTTGTGTATGTCTCTCTCGTTGTCAAACGTTGTGCTCAAACTGTGGTCAGTACCGAGCGCATGTATATGAAATTAGAAAGTTTATTCGACAAATATTAACGTCCTCTCACTCTCTCTCTCTCTCTCTCTCTCTCTCTCTCTCTCTCTCTCTCTCTCTCTCTCTCTCTCTCTCTCACTCTCACTTGTTTCAACTGTGTCAACAAATAGTAACGTCCTCTCTCTCTCGCTCTCTCTCTCTCTCTCTCTCTCTCTCTCTCTCTCTCTCTCTCTCTCTCTCTCTCACTTTCACACGTTTCAACTATGTAAGGTTCCATACCCTTTCTCCTGTCTCCCTCTCGTACATTGAGTAGTCGGTGTGATGAATAAATAATTTTAGCACTATCTCTCTTTCGTTGTCAAAACGTCGTCTTCATTTTTCAATGTATTAAATAATTAATTAATAGTTTATAATGCAGTCAGTGTGATTGATCCTTGTTAGAAATATATATATTCGGCGTCAATGAACTACTTACCTGTTATGTTGTTACAGACAATACTTCTGTTTTAAGGTTGCAGTTTACACACACACACACACATAGGTTCAGTAGTGTATAGCGAAATAAATTAAAATTATACACACACATGAAAACGGCGGCTGAAATTCATACAAATCTTCTGATGTAACAGTTCACAAAAAATAAATTAATTGTACACATGTTCAGAGGTGTAGAGTGAAATAAAATAAAGTCATAATTTGTTTAAATGATTAAATATATTTTAACATTCACAATATAAAATTCACAATTAAATAAATACATTAGAAATTGATATTTTTCGAAAGTTTATATATAATTGTGTGTCGTACTTGTAGAAGAAGCAACCTGCAACATAACAATACAACAACAACATTAAAAATCATGTTAAATATCACACACACAGATGCACACGCAACGCGCGCACATACAGACGCATACGCAACGTAATCACACACACACACACACACATACGGACACGCATACGCAACGTAACCAAACACGCAACGCGCCCACACACAGACGCAAACGCAACGTACACACGTTTGGGTTACACCACACGTGCACGCACACACACACACAGACGTACACGCACACATACGCAACGCGCCCACACACAGACGCAAACACAACGTAATCACACCCATACATACAACGTACACACGTAATACATAAACTTACGCGTAATCACACCCATACATACAACGTACACACGTAACACATAAACTTACGTTTACTGCCGTCCGAACTGAAGTGTGAGGAGGCAATAACTATAGATATCACAGTAAGAATTTTTGTTGTTGTTGTTTTTTTTGTTGTTAACCAGTGGTGTAACGGGGAATTTTAGCAGGTGGAGGAGCAGAGTCGTCATCGTCGTCGGCATGTATCCGATAATGTCCGTACGCAAGGGTATCACGACCATTGTCTAATATATAACGCTTATCATCATACGGTGACAACGCTTGCTTATTTACACGCATCGTGTACAACGTATGATGATCGCTACGTAAACACAACGCACTGACAGAAAACGGACAATGATCAGTGAGACACTTGCGATACATATCGTGTCGCAGACTCCTCTTAAT